>JABFPJ010003080.1:0-17203 GCA_022817425.1 Gryon sp. ZL-2020 | reverse complement strand
GAATTAGAAAAAAAAAAAAAAAAAAAAAAAAAGAAAATAAAATTGAAAAGAAGAAAAGATTTTGTTAAGATATTTCATCTGACAAAGGAATATGAGAAAATGCGAAAAAAGTATTATTGCAGAAGAAACTTAAAAGTTATTTGTTTCTTTTATTCGATTAAATAAAACAATGATTAGTTTACTCAAATCAAAAGCAAATCTCCTAATATCCTCAATTGAATATCAACGCAGTTATTTCTAACATAATAGTTTATGAATTGAGAACTTGGATCAATTGAGTCGTTTAATGAATCGTAACTCCTGCACTTGAGGTACAAAGCTCGATAAAATATATTGTAAATAACTTTTTGTACGAAACAAAAGTGTGCTTTATTAAATCAAAATTGTATAACATAAAATAATAATACCGAAAAGTACTATTTTATTGGCCGATTATCTCAATTTTGTATTATTTGCAGGGAATGAAAAAACATGTGATACAAAAGATTTATCTAAAACTGTATGTGGACCAAATGAAAGATGTGTATTGACTAGTGAAGCTGCAACCGCCAGTTGTCAATGTATAAGAGGCTATGAACGTGTAAATGATGAATGCAGATCGACAATTTCCACTACAGCTACTCCTAAAAAAGATCAAAAAGCGGACTCTGGAGGTATATTCAGCATCAGAATATTTCAAACAACCATTCAAGTTAAACGCAACATATCAAAAGTCTATGCTTAGTTTATCATTTCTTTAACGTCGAAGTCTGTACGATTTTGGCAAAGTGCCAATTTGCAAGATGAATGTTTTTTAAAAAAGATTTACTAATTGAAAACAAAGTAGCTTTATTTGAAAAAAAAATAATAATAATAATAAATAAATAAATATTTTATGTTAAATGATTTAAAGAATGCTTTATATAAAATGTTTGTATGAAAGAACGAATAATAAAAATGTTGTTTATTTTAGGTGCATCAGTAGCAGCGGGTTTACTTATACCTACCTTCCTAATTTTGTTTGGCGCAGCGATGTACTACGGTGCGAGAAAATACAAATGGGTACAACGATTTCGACAATTTCGACAGAATCGTTACGGTAATGTTTTGGTAACGAGAGACGAGACTGATGATGATGATCCCCCAATCGCGTAGATACCCTCGCTTAGCAAATTGAATCGATGCTCAATCATATTTTGGAAACTATTCAATTTGTATTCGTAACAAACAAAGAAGAAGAAAACAAAGCTATGTTCATTTTTGAATCACTTTATACAATTTATACAAATAATAAGATATCGATACGCGAAATATTTTTGAATAATGAAATGAAATATCGAATAACGTCTATGCAAGAACAATTGCTTGAGATAAAATGATGTAGTTGATTCAAAATTAAACACAAATATTTATATAAGCTTATTATTATATGATAATAATTCAATGAAAAGGTCGAAGAGACTTTGAGCATCTTAATGAATGAGATTTTGTTTCCAATGCTGTTTAATCAGTGAAATGCGTAAAACCCGATTTTTAAGTTAAAAACGGAAGAAGAAGCGTTATGTGATCGCACATAAATAGTTTGTATAATGTTATGCTACAGAGAGTCTTCTTTTAACATTATTATTACGTTATTTTGCAATGTTTAATTACAACGATGACATTTTACTCATCGCATTTATGTAAAATATACAAAGGTACAGGTTTACCTTTGTCAAGATTTGCTCATGCACTGATAGTTCGATGATTTTTATCGTTTTTTGTGATGCGGAATAATTTGTATTCATTGTTCTATAATTATATATATTTTTGTCTTTATTGTTTCTTTACGAAGTAAGTACAAACGACGTTTTTGTTTCGTTGTTACGTTGCTTTGAGTATAGAAGAGAATTAAAAATGATACTGTAATCATTTTGAAAACAAAACTTTTCAAACGAAAAAAATGAACTGAACAATTTGAACAAAGTAATCTCTATTTTAGATAAATAATATAAATTTACTATTATTTTTTTAGATATAATTATAAAACTATGGAAAAGAAGTTTTGGGTAGAAATGACTGGAGAATGGAGTTAATTTTCAAATTTGATGCTATTCAAACAGTATTTTAATAAAGCAACATATATTTTTAAAGTTTAAATTAACAAGAAACAATGTCATTGGATATATTTAGAAGACTTTTATTAATAACTTTTATCATTTTATTCAATAATGACATGAAATATTCATATTTTATTGGCTATAAAGTTATATATAGTTAATTTTTTTAAGTTAAATGACTAACTTGTAATGTAATAAAAATATGGTGTTAACTCCACCAAAGTGCTTTGAACTTTTATACAATAATTATAAACAAAGAAACATTATTTCTGTATAACTTTGATTTTTGTATATATCTTTATTAATTTTTTGTTATTCATGTTTTCTTGCCAAGAGAGTTATTTCATAATTTAGTGCTATGTTGTACATCAAAGATCAATTGTTATATATATTTAATATAAGATCGATTAACTTTTATAAATACTATGTATAATATACTAATTTTTATCTAGTTGTATGAGGACTTAAGTTTTGTTTTATTAACTAATAATTAATTTGTAACTATTCTTTATGTCGTTTAATTTTCTATTTGATCATTTTGTTCATTTGATAATATCAAACTGAAATATATATTTCTAAGTCATAAACAAAAAGTAAGTTCCATATGTTTCAAAGTTACGAAGTTAATAAAACAGGTTTTCGAGTTCAACTTTACTCTAATACATGCGTGCGAATCTAGAAAATTGTACTTTCTGAATACACTTTGTATAAAATACTTGTTGCACACAACTTTTCCTATTTGAAACATTATTTTGCATACGAATTGAAATTGAATTATCATTTTTTCAATTAAATTCTCAAAGACAATATCATAAATATTCACAGGGTATGAAATGTTTGAATATGTCTGCGATTAGAATTTCAAGTTTGTGCAACAAGTCTATTTCAAGTGTTATCAAAGTCTCAAGGAACTCGCATTTTGAGTTACTTTGATGAAAAAAAAACCAACTCTATTGTACTAAAATTCGATAAAGATAATGTTATTGAAGTAGGTTTTGTAAAATTGACGAACTATTCTTATACTTTATAATTTTGTACAAATTTACATGTTAGTAAATGACGGAAAAATTCATTGTTATTGTATACTTGTTGTAATCGTGTGAAAGCAGAGTATAAATATACGATGCATATCGCTGAATTAAGTTTAATAGTTAACACGTGATTATGATAGTGTGTCAAATGCAACGGATTCTTCCTGATGGCCAAAGAAAATTTATACATAACACTGAAAAAAAAAAAGTTTTGTTTATTCGTTTAAGTGAAGAAATCGACTGTTTTTTGTTGTATTCATTTAATCAACGTTCATCAAAACTGAGCACTTTTATGCCAATTGTATATTTGTTAACATTTACTTACAGTCATTCGAAATACTTCGTATATATTATACATTTATTAACGTATTTGATAAACATTATGTATAAATGAAAATGATTTGTAATATGGAGTATCATTAGTTTTGCATAAAATATGTATATTTCATTAAATGTGCTCAGTTTTGTACAAATATATGTATAAATTAAAAGTGTGTATAAATTACTGCATTATTTTGAATAAAAATTGTTCAAATTACATTCCTACGAACAAAATTAAATTGACGTAATATTTTATACCGAACAATATTTTTTAATATCAAAATAATTTATTTTGTTCTGTGGAATATTAAATGTTTTTACATTTTCATGATTACATCTTAATCATAGTTTATCGTAGATTTTTGGTGCAAAAATGTAGCATACATTGTTTCGAATTGCGTATACAAGTTTGATTAGGTAGACTTTTCGGTCGAAATTATATGTAATCTTGAAAATGTTATATTTAAAAAAATATATATACTTGTATATGTATGCATATATATTTATAATGTATGTTTATATCTTACTCTGTGATGTTAATATTACGTTTTGATTTAGTCGTCTGTAATGACAATCGTTCTCAAGTACACTTCCCTTCGTGGACAAGAAAATAATTATACGAACCTAAGATGTTTAAATTAATATTTTTAATATCACGAGGATCAATAAAAATAAGTAATAAAACTGAATCTCATGATTTTCACTTTGCGCAACTATTATATTAGATAAGAATTATTCTGTAATATACAATTGTATATATTTTTGTATTTACTCTGTACAATATTTAGCCAAACTTAATTTTCATTCATTGAATCGTTTCGTAGAAATTCATCCATCTTTCATGACTGCATAATTAATATTAAGTCAATGAATTTAAGTCATTTTTAAGGACCTTCGGGCGGTATGTGACTTTGAAAGTAACAAACGTGATTGCATTACTGGATTGTTTTTTGAAGATTCAACCATTCCCTCAACATCAAATACCCTTATAGAGGATTTGTATATAACAAGCACTGCGGTGCTTCAATAAGTCATTTAAGTTTAAAATCCAGAAGCGTCTTCGACAAACTAGTTACAATATTTCAAATTAATTTCAAATATATACTTTTTTTGCAATTTGTGGTTTAACATTGTTAAGTGGACATTTAAATGATGATTCGATTTCATTATTTGATATTATTACTGTTTTTATTTAATAACATCAATGCCTTGCCACGGATTCTTAAATCTAAAAGACCGAATCATATATTTAAGGTAAGTTGAGTTAATCATTTTTAAAATATAGTGAAATTTATTATATTATATTTTCTAAAAGTGCATTTTTATTTATGCTAATTAAGGCAGTATAATAATTAAGGATAATTTATGAAAAACTGGTTTCATAAATATATTGATACATGTTTGAAACTAGATCTAATCATATATGAAATCAAACAGTTCTGTACATCAGATAAGAATTTGCTATGGCTGATCAGATTCATACATTTAAACCGATCTGATCAATTATATTTAAATTACTACTCTTACTTATGATTTGAAAAATTTACAATGTAAAAATAACAAATTTGTTATTAATTTAAGCTTTTACTTTAATGCGGTCAATTTATATTCAGTAAATTATTATTGAAGGGGTATTACAGTATGCCCCTAAATGTAGGCAATCACCTTTTAAAGTGTGCATGTACGGAATCGTATTAATTTTAAATATATTTTAGTTTATACATAAAAAGAAATTAAAAAATGTATATTTTGAATATATTTTGTATATATTTATTTCAAAAATATATATAAAAATAATGAAAAAACATATATTGAATATTATAACTTATAAGTTTATTTTATTTTTAGAATAATATAATTAATATATACAATGTTTAATATTTATTTGATATATTTTTGAATGTTGGATTAAAAAAGATTATTGTTATACACTAAAAAAGTGAAACTAATAAAACAGAATATACAAAAATTTCATTTATACCATATATATATATATATATTCTTTTTTTAATTTGACTTTCAGAATAATTTAACTGGAGGTCTGACATTGCCACATAATGCTACTGCGATACGTGCCAGTATTGTAGATACTTTCTCTTGCGAAAATAAAATATATGGCTTTTATGCTGATATGGAAAATGACTGTCAAATATTCCACGTTTGTTTCCCTCAGAAGAAACATACCATCCGATGGAGCTTCATTTGTCCAGTGGAAACAGTTTTTAATCAGGTTTTTTTCAAATATCTTATAAATTGTTCCTTTCATTCTACAAATCAAGTAGACGTTAATTTTATGCAATTTTTTACAGGCCACATTTGTTTGTACGCGAGTTCGAAATTCTATCCCCTGCAAGGAATCAGCAAAATATTATTTTCTCAATCAAGAGTTGGGAAAAGATGACGATATAAGTATAGATCCTGTGGATAATTCGTTGACTACACAAAATCGAAATTTTAAAACTTAATTTTTAATTAAGTATATACATATTGAACAAGTGGATTTTTAAAAAAATGAAATAAACGATAAACTTATATTTTATTTTATTAATTATTATTAATAGAGTACGTCTATATACATATGCACAAAAAGAGAAGTGATTTTGTACTAAAATTCTATACTATTCTATACTACATGTATTTATAAATATATGCGTATTCTTATATAATTATTCTCATCCATATATAAAATTATATATACAACGGAGGGAACAAGTGCTAATAGTTTATAATGTTGTTGAATAAAGTAAATTTAACATAAAGCAATCTAGTTACACGATTGTCCCATGCCTGATTATAATTGGAGAATCTAATAATTAATACCAAGCTATTTTATTTACATTCAATGATATGTTTTGATATTGGTTTTCAATGTCCGTAACATTAAACTTTGAGAAAATGATATAATGCTGAAATAATATATTCATCGTGTGATAACAACTTTTTGTTGATTTGTTTATTAGTTAATTTTAATAAACATGATTTCATTTTCTCGATATTCTATACTAAAACTATAACATATATTTACAAGTCTTTATACACAGTTATTATTCTTGAATATATATACTTAATTATTAATTTGCAATGTTAAAAGTAATTATGCAGATTTAAAATGATTATATTATGATTTTCAGCTGACCGTAAGCCATTCAAAGTATATTAATACGAAAACACATTCTAATTAATCTCTTTGGATAGCTAGCCATTAATGTTCATTGCAATTAAGATTCTGCAAATTTATACTTTTTATATAAATTATAGATGATATTTACAGTATTTCTTAAATTTAATATTCGATTTGTCCAATAATATTGAAGAACATCTTAAGATTACTGAAATATACTTTTTTTTACACGTACATCGAAAATTAATCTTTACGTCACTCGGGGAGGAAAAATGCCCTTTTCTTCCCTAGGGAATTTTCGGAAAACGGCGTTTTCCCTCCTTCGTAACGAAAAATATTGTATGTAACATTGGAGATGATCGGCAATCCGTTGCCGGATTTTATCTCCCTTGTTGCGTAATATACTATTTCTTCCCTCAACAGCGGGACGAAAGTGGCACTTTCTCGCCCTCGATAGAAAAAGTATTTTCATCCTTGAAAAGACATAATGGAAGATTACTTTCTCTCCCTAGGAATAGAAAGTAGCGATACAAAGTTACCTTCCATCTCTCGGGAGATAAAGTGCCACTTTCGTCCCACTTTTCAGGGAAATAGATCTTTTCGATGCACTTGTAAGAAAAAATAACGTCCGCTAGGAAAAAACTTTCCGATTCGATTCGTGCGAGATTCTACACTCGTCTGGAATCCGCAATTTTTCTCCCTAGTTGCGGAATATACTATTCTGCATTTTCCTTTTCCTAATATCCTATCCTAACTCGATCAAACAAGTAATCAAGTCTTACAAATAATATCAACTCGTATAGTTTGCGGATGAATTGTAATAGTCGAATGCTTTTTCGGCGGCGGAGTGACATTTGCATTACTTTCCTTCATCTTCTCCGTATAAACTTTGAAAGCATTTGCCAAAGCGTAGGTCAATTGTCTAGCCTGATATTTCGATTCGCAGACAAATCCATGACACTCAAATGGCGTAACTCGTCGAAAATTGTCGGTATCTCGAACAACAATCATCGAGAATATTCTCGTATAAACGATATCCTGAACTCCGTACGAAATGTCTCTAATCGAATACACTTTGTGGATATTCGTCGATTCATTGAGTTTGTTTAGTGACGTGAAAGTGACGTCATCTTCAGTGACGATGATTTTGAGCAATGGCAAATCCATTCCCGAAGGCAAAGATTTCGCAGCTTCGACCATTTTGTCAACCGGTTTTCTCGTGTGTTTGATTCCCCAAAGTCCGCGGGCGTCATACGCACCGAGATACTTGACATGAAATACTTGCGGCAGCACTCCCGGGTCGCTCAAATTGTAATCATTTTGTACTGACAATTTCGACAAGTCATGATGAATCTCGTTTTCATTTACGTCCGACTCTGGCTTCGACTGCTCCGTCAACATTTTTGCAATATCTGAAACATTTTGGTTTTGTTTTTGGTCAAAATTTGATTGTCAAAAGTTGATTATTCTTTCGTCATAAGAAAATTGTACTTTTGCTTGAATAATTATTTTATAGAGTGTAATAATTGCGAGAAACTGCATCCTTCATTAAAAGTGAATGATAATTCATAATAGAACATTTTATTATGAGAAAATATGAAATGTTATGAAATCTGGAAAACGTATATTTAAAATTTAAATATTTTTTGTACATTTCATATTAGTATATTTTATGGGAATTTATAAAAAAGTATATTTGAAAATATGATTTTTGAATTACATAATATTTTGCGGTATATCATATATAAAAATATATCTTCTTATATATTTAATATATATATATTATATAATTTTCTTTGATTATACATGAATTTTCTTTTATGCAATTCATATATTTTTATAATTCATCAATTTTGTATTATAAATTCTTATATTCATTTTCCACGAAAGATCACTTTAAATAATAGATTGCAAACATATGATAAATTGATTCGAAACATTTAAATTCATATGATTAGATTTGCTTATCTTGTCAATAAACTTTGAGTTAATGAATTATATCTTAGGGTTTATGTAGTATGATTATTAATTGTATGTAATCTTATCATAAGATAACTTAAATTGCTATCGAGAAAGTTTATTTAGCTGATACATTTTTGCAAAGGATTAAAGGATCCAGAGTGAAAGTATTTTACAGATATTTCATAGATACCGATACTTTATCAATATAGTTAGTTAGATTTATATTGACATTGACGACAATCTTTATTCTAATTGTTTTGCAATTTAAGTAAAAATTGTTTACTCTATTTTTTTATTATTTAATCAAATTAAATGATTAAATATTATTAATTCATAGAAAATTTAATTGAAAATATCAGCTAAACTTGCTGCAAGAACAATATGTTATATAATAAATAACTGAACTCATTAATTAAAACTGATGAGATTTCCCTTAGTGCAATTATAAAACTACATTTTTCAAGATATTTAATTTCGTTTGATCGATACAAATACAGGCACTTTACAAGTGACCTCAAAACGTGCAGGTGCGTCGCAAGATCATAGGTCGACATTGGCCCTAGAAGTAGATGTATATTTCAGACTCTTTGTCTGTTAAAATAGAAACCACACTATAGCATGTTATCCTCTCCCCCATGCAAAAACTATTCTAACAGGTATAATTTCACTTGTACATCCAAACAAGATAAAAGTCCAAAAACAAAAAAAAAAAAAGAAATTAAACAAAAATGATTTTTCAATTTCTTTAAATGTTGCCCTTGCAAATAAAGATGTAAATAAAAAAAGAATAAAATAAATAAAATAAAATAAAAATAATTTCAATCCAAATGCGATTTATTAACTCACAGCAGTGAAGTTTATTACATTGACGAAGGGATTTTGAATTGCGAATAAATTAAGATCAAGTGCGATAAAAGTAAAGAAAAGCACCTTGCACAGTACAGTTTGTACAAAGATTGAATTTCACGTCGAGAAATGGCATTGCAATGCTTTATTGTGTCTCCACTACAATGTCTCAATTATTAATTAATTAGAAAATATACTCTGCTCGTGCATTGAAATCACTGCAATGCATTGGAATCGTGCGCCTTTGCATTGATACATGCATTATGCAACAGCGCGTTGTTTACCTCAAGTCAGCCACTGACGTATTTCAAAACCGATCTTCGTATATATTCAATCGGTTTTAAATGTACAACGAAGATCGTTCTTTTTAATCGACTTTCATATTTCAGATTTGCGCATTTTTCGTTAAATTAAATGTCGTTTTTCTGATTAATTAAACCAATCGAATGAACTTACGTGTTTGTTCGATAAGACTCGGTTGAAATGAGGAATTTGAAACTTTTCAAACGGTCTATTCGATTACATTAGGTAGCTTCGACGTATCGCAAACAACTGAGGCAGAGACCTTGCCATTGCCATGCCGTCGCTACCACCGACGCTCGACAACCCGTTTCCGGTTTCCTGAGAGAGGTTAGAGGCATTTCTTTTAGCCACGCCCTTTTATCCCTACGAACGACGCAAACCGATTTTTTTTCTTTGCCATCACGTCGTGGGGTTGAGGTGCTTATAATGTAACGTACCTGTTCTAATATCTTTCACTATCTCTCGCAACTATACAAGTTTAGAATTAATCGTATTAATAATCCAATTAATGGAAAAAGTCCTGATATAAGGATCATAGTTTCGTAGAAAAATTTGCTTATTGGGAAACTTTATACGTATGCAATAGAAAATCCATATCTGGTACATGCAATTTTATATATGTAATTGTTTATAGTTTATTATGGAAGGTCAAAAAATTGACCTGATTTATTTTTGCATAATTTTTTAAGATCATTTGTTGTAAGAGTTTGTAAGTTCATTACAAGATCTAGTAAAAAAAGCATGTAATTTTTTACATTATAAATCACGTAAAAAAGAACGTAATTTTTTACATGATGAATTACGTAATTTATGACTTCAACAAATCGCGTAATTTTTGACGTACAAAATACTTTGAAAAAGTCATAGTTTTTTAAATGTAAGAAAGTATGGATTTATACAATTTTTGTGCGCAACTTATATATTTTTTGGAACAAGTTGCTTGTGAGAAAGAGTTGTTGCGCCACATAGCAGCTGAAAAGTGGAACTTCAAAAAGTTTGTTCAATGTAATCTTTAATGTTAATTAATTTTTTAATGTTATTTTGCGCAAATAGAAATTTTTGTTTTAACACAAATTTACATAAGTCACATTTTTATTAATTGAATTTGATATATGTTTATTATAATTTAAATTATTCATTTGAATTTTACCAACTACATGTATGCGAAATTTTACAAATGCTTCTTAGGACTTTTAAAGGACCTTTAAATATTTTAAGTATTTTTGAAAAAAGATACACAGAAGTAAATCTTAAAAAAGACTTAAAGTACATAAAATACATAAAAGGAACTTGAGGAGAATATTCAATTTCGGTCAAATGCTTTGAGAATGTTTAATTCTTTATACCGTAAAACTGTAAATTTTGCAGTTTTTACTGTAATTTCATTCTACGATATACATTTTATTTTTATTAACTGTTTCAGTTTATAAAAGTCGATATTTTCAATATCCTTTATTATTATTTTTTTTTTGATATTTAACAACTTCATCTCCTAAAGTATTAGCCAAACTGTTGATATCAATAAAAGATAAACGTTGATAATATTGAAATTCCTGAAATTTAGGTCTAATAAAACCGTTTAAAATAATTCGCGTTGAACCGGAAAACAGCTGTGGACCGAACAGAGTCCACTTATACTTTACACCTGCAGTCTAACAGTCGGCCAACAACCTACCACACGCTCGTAAACCCAAAAATATTTCGTACACTTTTTTTTCTGCAAAGCAATTTGGTTCCAATACATTATACTCTTGTGTACATAGAGCCGTGAAATTGTTCCTCATTTTGTGAAGGAGATTCTCAGTTACCAATAACTTTAAATAACTTTACATGTATATATATATATATATGATTCCTGCAAAAACAAAAAATATATTGTGAATATATTTTTAATATATTCTTAATATTTTCTTAATTTATTCTTAATAGATTCTTACGATATAATTAAGAATCTTAACGAAGAATTTTTGTATTTAACATAAAAAGTAAATTTGAAGTATTTTTTAAATATATTATTTGAAGTATTATTCAAATATATTATTATTAAACTGTTAAAAAGTGAAAAAACAGAAATGAAATGTGAATAATATTTTGAAAATTTTTCTTGACAAATATCAATTTGTCTGATAATAACAAAAGAAATATTATAATTTGTTGCATGTTTGAGATTGATTCTTATAAATGTAATTCAGTATAAAATGTTAAACAAGCTGGTCAAATTAAAACGTTAAAATATGCTGCAGTGTTTTGCTACGCAGGAAGTATGTCAGATAACCGATGATAATCAGGTAAAGAGGGATTTGTTAATATATGCGAATGCGAGCACAGGTTCATGTATATAAATTCATGCGATGCAGGTGATTTTCCTTCTGTACGTTATTCTACCAGATAAATGAATAAGCGAAATGACTTTTGCTTTGAGTAAATGTCAGGCATGAAATTTCCATAAAATGCAATCAAACTTAATTTTTATTGTATATAAATAAAGTTTACTGACTTAAAAATGATTGTTTTAAAATGAATTTTGAACTAATGTAACATAATGTTTAATACAATGTACAATAATGTTAGTTTATGTTACATGTCATATGTGAAGTAGTAATTTTGTTTCGCATTGATTGCATGTGTACTTGACTGATCCAATTGCTGGATATGAAGGATATGTATTGAGTTAAAACCGGAAGGTTGAACTCATGTCACGAAATGTAAGTTTCGTTCATGCGTGTGAGCATCCGTTGTCCAAGTTCTGGAATACAACAAATTTCAGTTTAACGGTCATACGATTCTGGGTTTTTAAATTTTGTACGAAATTAAAAACTAAAATAAAAAAAAATAAAAAGTCGATATTTTTCATCTTTGTACTTTTGGGATTTTTTTCGGATTTGAATGCATTTTTGCAATTAATGGAAGATTAAAAAATAAAAAGACGAATTGGAAAAGTAATTTTCCAATTCAAAACAATTTCAATACACATGAAATGTACTTGTCTATTTCTCAAAACTTTTCTCATATTTCTAAATATGAAATATTTCACATTTCAATATCAACTTTCATAAATGAGTATGAATAAGATGTGAATAAGTTCAACTTTTATCTCTTAAAGATGTTAAAATCAAAATATAATATTAATTAAAATGTAACAATCCATCATTAAAATATAAAACTCACTAGCATACATGATCCAATTATTATTAATGTATTACTTCATTTCAGACCATGTGCGACTGTCTGTCGGAAGATCTTCACAAGGATGCCAGCGTAATGCGGAGGATTTCTGTGTTCATCTTATAAACTCAGTGAACTGTAAAAATGATTATGCCATCTGAAGTTTCAAAAAAACATAAAAAGGGTTTTCCAGTTTTGTTAGTCTCAATACTTATGATAAATAGATAAACACATTATGCTCTGGCATATTTTTATATAAGAAATTGAAAAATTCAAACTTAAATAAAAAAAAAAATAAACATAAATCTTAAAATAAAATAAAATAAGATAAAAATTGACAAAATCTATAATAAACCAGATTCCACGATTAAAATGTATCACACGTTGATGTTATAGACAAAGCATTCATATTCGAGCGAAAGTACCGTACTTTTCGTAGACAAGATGATTATTTTGTGAGAATGTTCGCGCCTTATATATCATTGTCAATAAATGAAATACTTAAAAACACAGTCAACTGCTGTTCACAGACGCACAACTCTAATGTGAATTGTATTTTCACACGCGAATTATAGTATTACTTTAATTACTTTTAGTATTTAGTATATCTATATATATGATTCAATTACTTAATACCAAATAGCAAGAATTTCAATTGATGTTTAAATCCGTTGAAATTACGATTTCGAAGTGGTTTAATCGAATTGTCTCGTAGAATAAATTCAACAAATTAAGTACAAATAATGACTATAGTTAATCGGTACAATTTACACGTTGTTTGCGAATCAATTGAAGAGTCATTTGAACAGATCGATCGTGAAATACTTTTCGCTCAACTGGAACCAGATGATCTTCAATAGTGATTCTCACGCTTGTTTGAAGTGTTGTTTTTTTCTTATTATTTTTTACAATAACAATAATTATTTAGATAAAAATTACTATTTTGATATCAGTTTGGATTCGTAGCAGCACGAAATATAATAATGAATAATAAAAATATTAATTTTTTAATTAATTAATTTAAATTAATTAATTAAGAAACAGTTATAAATATTTTTATAAAAATAAATAGTAAATATTACTACTTTTATTTTAGTTTTTACTATTTAATAAGAAAATAGTAAATTTTACTTGTGAAATAGTATTTATTTATTCATATTATATTGAATAATTGTAAATAATTATATAAATTGAAAAAAAATTATTAGGTTTTATAGGAAATTGTGTATGAAAAATTATTTGTTAAAATAAATTAGTTATATAACATTTTTGATTTTAAAAGACAACAGAAAGTTTGATCATATAATTTTTTTATTTGCCCTTATTTCACTGACATTTGAATGTGAGATTTAGATTTATCTCAGATTATATTGATTCATCATTTTCAACACGTGTAATCACTTTATATTCAAATCAAAAAAAATATAATCAACAAATGCAGCGATACGTAATATCCTGTGGAATAGATTAATGAAGATTTAACTGCGCAAAAGATACGGTTAAGTGTTAATCGTCTAAAATGATAGGCCAATTTTTGATGTTCAATTTTGATTTGACACGATAACAAGCGTAAACTTGTAATTTTGGACTGAACGATTGTTAAAAAATACGTCGCTTATTTTTGTTGTATGTTTTACACAGGTGAATCTGCACAATTCGTATCTGATAGTGGATGTAACAATAGTGTTACACCATGCAAAACAATAATTCTTGACAATAGCATGTATCCATTATTTTCGAATAAAACTTGTCAATGAAAACTGCAACTGAATTTCAAAACGATTAAAACAAGATTCCATACTTTTTCCAATGTTTGTACCACTTGAGTGATTATGTACATTTTGTATTCAAATAAATTAGTACAAGTAGTCAAATTAAAGTAGTTTAGTAAAGTGAGCTCCTGAAAAATTACTGTTTTTAACGGAATTGGGACCATAATGAAGGTTAAATGTTAATTTTACTGTTGAATACAGAGTAAATATATTCGTAATATATTTTTAATATATTCTTGACATATTCTTAATATATTTTTAATAAATATTGCGATGTAATAGGAATATACTGAGAATATATTTGGAGCATTTTTTGAATATTTTAAGAATATATGAAGAATATATCATTAATATATATTATGAATGTATTATCAATGTATTATGAATATATTAAAATATATTTTTATAGAAAAAGTATATTTCGAATATATTAACAATATATTATGAATATATTATGAATTTATCACGAATATATTTTTATGGAAAACATATATGCAGAATATATTAATAATATATTCGAAATATATTTTTCGTTTTGCTAAGGTATAGAATGGTACTTTTTCCTATAATTTTATTAAATATTAATAAATCTTTTTTCGCTTGTATGATTTTATCTGAATATTTTTTAGTGGTCACCTATTTTTTTATATATTATTTATCTTCACCTTAAATAATTTGTATGTTATTTAAAAAAATGGATATTTTGCTATTAAAATTACAAAAAGAGGTTAACATTATTTGTGCCAACCTTGGATATATTTTGGATATATGTATATATCTAAATATAGACACATTTGTATAAATATTTCAAATATATATATAACAAATAATGAAAAAATATATATTGTATATCTATAATGTATATGACATATATATTTAATGTATGTATATTTAATATATAGTTAAAATATAAAATAAAAATATATTCAAAAATTGGCAAAAAATCAGAATCAAATATATATCAAATCCCACGCTAACGAAAATATATTTTCAAAATATATATTTTGAAATATATGATTTCTTGCCGTTTTATGTATATGAAATATATACTAAATATATTATTTTATATATTTCATTATATATTTTTGTAAATACATTTTAAAAACATATAAAAGATATATATCGTTTATACAATTTTGCCGCAAATATATTTGTCCCATAAAAATATATTTAATATATATTTCTGAAATATATTTTCGTCCATGTGGGATTTTGCGTATACATTTTTAGTCCGTGAGGTAAAAGTTATAAATTTTGCCGAATCCATTTTTTTCCATGAGAGAGATTGAACTCCAAAATAAACATTGTTAAATTATAGCCAAATAGTGATCTATCCTTGAGTGAATGGTTGGATATCGTGCTGATTTTTTCACGGTTGTAATAGCATCGATTGTGCAACAAGTGTCTTCTCTTGGGTGAATCTCAAGAGAAGGGAATGTGCTGCCCCTACCAGTATCGTTGAAACAAAAGTTTCTTTCTTTTTCTCGCGAATTTGATTGCCGCGCATTTGAATTCGCTCGAAAAAGAGATGTTATGAGAAGCCGTTAAGAATCGCGAGACCCTAAGTTAAAACCCCTTCCCAGAGTCTAATATACACTTGGAGCAATCTACTCGTGTGTATTGTCCATATAAATATTTCACCTCGTAGGGATCTTCTTCAAAAACATCTACAACCCAAGTGAGAACGTTACAGTTTTTTCATCACATTTCGTGGCTTTTCTTCCATCAACTTTCAACTGCATTAATTGATTGATTCACAGAATGATTGAAATGTATTGATCATTTATTGCGAAAATCTTTTCAACTGTTCATTTAATCGGGATGTGATGTGACGTTGTGTAAATCAATCATCCAAATTTTGTGCATTTAAGGTGCGTTTGAAATGAGAAAATAAAAAAATAAAATATGTATTGAATATATATGCAAATTTTGTTAATATGCAAATAAGTGATGAAGTGTTTGCTTTATATTTTGAGAAAATGATAAATAAATTTTGCAATTATTTGATTGAATTTAATTAATTTCATTTTAAGTGTATTTTTTGTAGTTGTAATATGAAAATAATGATTTACGGGTTGCAATTTGTTTGAATGTTTAGAACTATTCTTACGGAAAAATGGATATGGTTCACAGCCCGATTGCTACGTAGCAGTGTGTAACTAATGATATGTCATTAAAATGTATAGTGATTATTGAAATCTCTAAATGGATATGACGATTTTTGCAAAGAATTCGTTTATAGATGTTGCAAACTTTTGTTGAACGTTTATTGTACGATTAATCTCTATGATATAATAATTAAAATAAAAAAAATGTATATACACAATTATTATTAATAAATTAATAATAATATAGCTTAAAATAGCATTAATAATTTTATAAAATAGCTTAAAATTATATTTTAAATATAATTTAAACAAAATATCTTAAATTTTAAATATTTAAAAATTATATTTTAAGCTATAAACAATTTAAAAATACACTAAGAAAATGAAAATAGCAAATTTTCCCATAAATTCTAGTAAAATAGACCCAGAAATTTAATATAGACTTTTAATCTATAATTTATTGAAAAAATATTCATAATTATATTAAATTTAGAAA
>JABFPJ010003079.1:0-17206 GCA_022817425.1 Gryon sp. ZL-2020 | reverse complement strand
TGACATAATTTTATTATGTATATGTACAATAATTATAAGCCATAATGTATACAAGTTTTTTGGTGTTCAAGCGATTGCATATTTCTTAATTGCATATATAATTAATATTCATGGTTTATATTATATAACTTTTCTCCATATTTGTATTGACGTACACATGTTATATGCAAAATATAATATTTGATAATGACAAATATATATCTATCTTATGTAATATGTGCATATGACATTTTTCTTTTGAACATTTGTTTCCTATTTAATTGTAAAAATGCATATACGAGATATGTGCATCTCCTATATGATCTTAATTTTTCTGCATTAACAATGTATTATAAAAATTAACATGTATATTTGTTTTGTGAAAATGAGTGTTTCTGATATATGTTTGTAAAGTACTTGAGCCCCTCCTTTCATATTTATATATATTAGTTAGATTATTATTATATATACAAGAATACCACCCAACTTTTGTCACATAATTTTTGTTACACCACTCACAAGGATTTTTCTTTTCTTTGTATCACGCCGTATATAATTAATATTAAACAGCTATTAGCTAGGTTTGGAGTTATCTTATACACATAAATTAACAACATGTTCAGTCATATAAACATTGTGTTATTATTACGTAATAATTCCTAATATCGATAATCGGTAACAAAGCATGATAACTCAGACGCAATGAAGTTCGCAACATACATATACACACGCATACGGGTCTAGCAATTGTTTCTATATATTCAGCCAGCTATGCACTCATCCAAATAGATTGTTAAAATAAAAATCTAGATCGTTAATTGTAAATTGCTGTTTGATTATTAGTTATTTTAAAAATCTAGCTTGCAAAAATTACGATCTACGTCATTAGATCCACAGTCGATTTCATTGTATTAGACGCGCAAGCGCGATTATTCGCTGGCAAACGTAACCTGAAGGCACCTTAAAGTGACAATGTCAATGCTTTTCCGCGACAAAAATCAATATTTTCGTGCCATCTAACCTAATTATCTAACCAATTTAGATTGTTTCTTGAGCTTACAAATTGCAGATATTCAAATTTACGATCTAATAATGTATAAAAAACTATTTATACTGTTTTTCTAAGAATCTCATACGGAGAGTGTGGTATTTTATACTTGCGAGAAAAACTTGTGCAAACATGCGCATGTTAAAATAAAGAAATGGTAACATATTGAAATAGAAAATTGTAATTTTTGTCTATTTAATATGTAATAATATTATTGACGATATATAAAAATAGAACTATAATATAAATAAAAAATTATATAAATAAATGCTATTTAATTGTGATCGACATTCAACCCTGCGAGCTCAGTAATATGCGCAATTTTTATCAAACTGTTGTATAATTTGTCACGTTTATTGTAATAATTTGTGCAAGAATATTTTATACTAATTCATACATTATGTATACACAGCTTATTACACAGTTTGATAATTTTTTACAAATTATTAATATTTTGTATATAAACTTCGCTCGCTAAGATTACTTTCTAAATTACACTTATTACAAACAATAAATCGCTGCGTTTTAGTATATGTACATATTGCATTTGTCACATATAGCGTGATATTATACGTTTTCAGTCGCATTGAACAGCTTATCTGTTTTGAGGTAGCACTGTAACTTGAAGTACACTATTAAATAACTGCATCAACGCAATATTTGACTTTTTGAACATTTGTACATAAGTGCATATCTCAAAATTTTGAGCACAAGGTCTTTGTTATTAATTGTTAAAGACAGGTCAAACGTTTCATTCGCATTCTAAAAATCTTCCAACCCCGCGTAACTTGGATGATCTTCATCGTTATTGTCCGCTGGATCAATATTATTAAATTCATCGTGATCTTCTTCATAACTTCTATCTTCCTTTTGTGGCGTGTTCACACAATACTAATATCGTTGAAAGACAATATAACGAAAGTCGTTCAAGAATCGTTCAACGATCTTTTAAATCGGAAAATAACGATATGCGAAAATATTTAAAAGGCAGTTGAAATGCTTTCAACGATCGAGGAAATATCTTTCAAGACAATATTCGATAGAATCATTGAAAATGTCTGAATCGGTATTTTAAATACAGTTTCAACATTTTCGAGGATCTTAGAAATATACTCATGGAATACCGATATTTCAAGACAATTGTAAGGCAGTTGAAATGCTTTCAACGATCGTGGAAATATCTTTCAAGACAATATTCGATAGAATCATTCAAAATTACTATATAGATACTTAATATTCTATTGAATATGGTCTTGAAAGATATTTCCTCGATCGTTGAAAGCATTTGAACCGCCCTTCAAATATCTTGAAATATCGTTATTTTCCGATTTAAAAGATCGTCGAACGATTCTTGAACGACTTTCGTTATAATGTCCTTCAACGATCTTTGGAATCGTAAATTTTTGTATCGGGGCCATTCTCCGAAAATCAATCTCGTCGTTTTTGACAGATTTTTTGGAAATTGTGTGACTTCACTTACTCTTTTGACCTCACAAATTATTTATATTTATCTTTATTTTGGAGTTAATAATATTTAAAACCTAGGATAAATTCAAATATTTCTTTACCATTATAAATTATTTACATTGGAATCATAGTATAGTATAACCTCCATAACTGCAAGATTGCGGGACTCAAAATCTTTCACTTGTAGAGATTCTTGAAGTTAAGGAGAAAGTCAGCTTCCACGCGCCGCCGTCTGCGCCAGTCTGTAGGCGCAGCCTTGACTGGCACAACCTAAAATGTCTTTAAATTAACAGAACTGTCTACTTTACATACGAGATATTACCATATTTCCAATATTAATAGAGAATTAAAATATTTAAAAATATTATTTCCATTGTTCTTACAATGCTAACATCATGATCAATATCGACTGGCTGATCTCCTTCGTAAACTTGTGAATTCTCATCATCTACAAAATATAAAAACATTGTAAAAAATAATTCATTACATCATTAAACGACAAAAATTTATATTATTAAACGAAAAAAACTATTTGTGAGACGAGATAAATAAGATGACTCTTTATTTTTAATAATAAAGAAGATTTAGATTTTTGGTTAAATTACAGAAAACTAAAAAATACCTTAGAAAGGTAAAAAATGTACGTGCCAAGGTTTCTATAGTACTTTCTTTCTCCTAAACTATAAACCATAAAATACATTCCAAAAGAATACTTAATTTATAAAATATTAAACAACTAAAAATTACCTTACAAAGGTAAAAAATGGACGAGCCAAGGTGTCTATAGTATTCCCTTTACCCTAAACTATATTATCACCAAAACCGAGCAAACCTCTTGGCTCGTCCATTTTTTATCTTTGTAAGGTAATTCCTTCAATTTTGATGAAAATTATTGTACAATTTTGACTTCCCATTATTTTGAATTTGTCGCTAGAACGATTTAAAAATTCTTGTTTATTTTCCATTAAATGTTCTTAAAATTACTACAAAAATAAAAAATACCGCTAAAATATTATAATCATAATTATTTTCTATTTAAATTATTTTAAAATGCCGCCAAAATGATTGTAATTGTAAAATGAATATTGTATTTGTATAGAAACTTGCATAATTAATAATAACTCTCATACTCGAATTTAAATTCCCAAGTTTAAAATATTCGCTATTTGCAGTGACTAGATGAAGAGTGACATATGTGCCTTACTTCATGGTAAGACAAAAGTCACCATGGTAAGACAAAATCTAGTGATGAGAACAAAATTTCAACAATATCAACTTAGTCAAACAAATTTTAATAAATAATTCATATTCAATAGAGTTTATTAATCAAAGTATAGATATAAGATTGAATACATTAAAAACGGTATCGCGCCAAAATATCACGATGCAAAATATCACGGTCAAAATATCACGAAATAAAAATATCATAGATCAAAATATCATAAAATATATAATTTTTCCAATTGTATAATTATATTGATAATTTATATAATTACGATTATAATATGTCAATTTAAATGAAATCGGCATTTTGGTATAAAATGCATTACAGGTATAAAAAAATAATAATCATGTAATAACCAAAAAAAATTATTGAAATGAATGAATGAATGAAATGAAAAAATGAAAGAAAAAAAACCAATGTTAACAAATTCAAAGTATCGTGCAAAGGTCGGTGTATTTGCATAGGTTCACGTTCAATTGATTGTTTTATTTAGAGCAATATCAATAATAATAATAATGTAATAATAATAATGTAATAATAGACTAATATTATAAGTAAATAATGTATATAATCATTGTTTCAGTTAACAATGCTCAGTGCTTTATCTTTTGTTCCGCCAAGTGATGTTGAACATGCGTACGACAAATGAATCAAAACGAACAACAATTTTCGCGAAAAGACAATGTGCGTTACGACAATTTGTTGTTCCTCGTGCAACATTACAAGAAAAAAGATGTGAAAGAATATGTGCGAAATATTGCACACAACTTAAAAATGCAATAAATCAATAACCATTTATGACATATTTATTATTTATATTTATCGTTTCGTGATATTTAATTTATTTAAAATTAATATATAATATGCATTATGTTTTTTAGTTAATATATAATATTGTCACTTAAGGTGTACAATTATGTTTATCATAAATTTACTATTATGTTATGTAAAAAAAAGGGATTTCAATATTATTATAATCATATTTTGGGCTATGATATTTTTTTTCGTGATATTTCGATCTATGATCTTTTAATCTATGATATTTTGACCATGATATTTTCATCCAGAATCTATTAAAAACATCTTCAAACAATAATAATAACAATAAAACTACAATAAACACTGAGAAAATCATAGTTTTACCATATTATAACATAATAAATAATAATTTAAAATACATATTTAAACAAAATGATTACCAGTTAATCAACAATATACCATACATATCCATAACACAAAATTTCATCTTATTTTTACAGGTAACGTAAAATCCAAATTAAAATGTGCGAAATATGATATTTGCTGACTTTTTTTATAAACTATTTTTGTTATTAGGATAAAATAAAATCAAAATTAGATAATGTAACGATAAAGATGTATCTTAAGTTTGAAAAAACGGGCGATAATCATGCGATTGAGGTTATGTCGGCCAAAATCGTAGAAAATAGTGTTGCTTAGCACCTTGGCTCGTCGGGGCGCTGGCGCGCCCCTTGAAATTTAAATTTAATAAAGTATTGGCTTTTAAATAACGTTAAAAAAAGAATTAACCCTTCAGCGCCCAAGTCAGTATCAGATACCGACCTACGCTCCAGTATCCACAACATATTCAAATTAAGATATTTCAGTAACGGTTGCACATAATTTAATGAATAAAAATCATACATATATTTAAAAACTATCTTCAGAATTATGTATATGTATATGTATTTTTTATTTCACTCACATTCTTATTGCAAAAAAAATTCCTGAAATATTCCTGTATACTGACCAGGCGCTCAGCCGTTAGTACGTGAAGGGTTAACTTAATTGCTCGTTACAACTAAGTGTGGCAACTGAAAAATGTAAATCATACCAGTTACCTCTCATTTTTATCTTACTTCTGATCGAGTTTTAAATGAATGATAACTTTAATAATAGTAATAGTTTAGTAATAGTTTAGTAATAGTTTTCCATAGGAGCGTCCCTATGTTCAAAATGGTGATTTTCTGAAATAACCAGTAAAGAACCAAAAACTTTCTTAAAAGTCATATCAATGTTTACTTGAGATTATTAATATGTACTATTTATTTATTTAAAAATGTCGAATGTAAATGTTCTGTACTGATTAACGCGTTACATAATTATTTGTTTATTTATAAGTTTTTCATAATTTCATTCAATTATATATTATAATATAAAAGATTCATGATAATAATAATCTAAAGATATGTAATAAAATATGTCACTTGTACGATTTTGAATTGCTAAAGATTTGTTTCATTTATTGTACGTTAAGAACGTAAGTTACAAACAAATTTTTTATGCATATTATTTAACATGTAATAGTCAATCGTGGCACGGAATATTGGCGGCAAATAATCAATGCTGTTTTTATATCAAATCATTATATGTACCGTTTATGACCTCCGGTACAATTTGTTTCGGTATATCTGATTGATTTGCTTATAAGTTATCCTGATTTAGTGATGCATAGATTTGTACTTCATTTACTTGATCCTGTTTGAAAACCATTTTTTCAAATTAAATATTTACATATCAAATGTATAACAATTGTAAATAAAACATTAAAAGCAATCTGAAAGAAGCATAATGTAAAAGTGATATTACAATTAAATAACTGATTCGAACGCATTTGTCCCATGTTATTCTCAAAATGATTTTTATAAAAGCAAGTTAAACAAGTTATTGCAAATAAATATTAATTTTTGGTCAATAATCTCGCCCACAATGAGCACATGAATATCTGGAAATAGGCCTATGCATTCTCTGTTGACTTCACTGCGCCATCTATTGCGGACATATAAAGTCGGATGATATTTGCTTGAGATCGCATGCGCGCCGGTTGTCAACAGTTGAGTACAGTGTCTGCAGTGACGGGATCAGTGCGCTGCGCCGAACGAACACTCTGCCGAATGTACATAGTGCCGAATGGCTAAAAATCGTAACATAAAAAAGACTGTTTTAGCTTAAGGCGTATTTACGAAATAGAATATAGAAGCATATCTTAACTAAAATATTCATTGATATAAATTCAATCTTTATTATGCAATCGTAATAATGTTATTGCATAATATATGAATATAAATTATTCGATAATAAAATCATATTTATTAATAAAAATGTATAGAAAAAAGTACATTTTATAGAAAAAAAATATAAATTATAAATAAAAATTTTAACGACATGCATACATAATATATTAAATAATTAAATATTAAGCATTACAAATAAATAAATATTAAAATAATAATTAAAATCGTAAGAAATAAAAGGTAATATTTTGTGTATAAATGTAATACGTTAAATCCTTTTAACTTCATGAAATTAATTTTTTAATTTAGTGATTTCGTATATTATGTAATTATTGTTTTGCTTAATTACCAAATTATCATTATTAATATTATTTTTAGGGATGTCATACAATGAAGAAATAGATACATATATATTGTAACTGATAAGTTACGGATCCGCACACGACGGCCGAGCGGAAGAACTATCAGCTGACGGATAGTTCGTCACATGCCGACACCTGTCGTGCAAGCTCGGTGGCCCGGCACATCAGCTGGGAAATAGGCGTGACTCCCGAGCCCCCCCCCCGCCAAATTTTGGCAATGCTTGAGCGAGAGCCGCCTTTTCCCAAAAAGAAAAGTCAGTTTTCTTTTCAAAAAGAAAAATCAGTTTTGAACCACTGCAATTAAGACGCTGCGCAAATTTTCTTCGCACGCAAGCCCGCTTTTTTTGCGCTTTTTCTCCCCCCCCGCATTATAGTACCCGTTAAATTGAGTGCACGATGTGCAATCGGGTTTCCCTTGTAGTTGTGTTTGTGTGTTGTGCATAAGTTTTGTTTGCTGCTGCGTTTTTTTTGTTGTCGTTAAGACTTAGGTGCTGCGTTCGCACGTGCTCGTACGAGGTGCCCGAGGACACATCGCTGGCAAGTACCAGGACGATACCGCCAGAGCAAACGGACAGCAGGAAGTAGTTGCACGGCTTGATTAGTTGTGAGTTGAGCTTCCGCTTATTTTTTTTTTATATTTTTCCTTGCATGCCTGCTTGTTGCGCGTTGCACCAAAGCTTGCTCATTATCGGCCCCCTATTCTTATCTTAACATTTGTCCCCGTTTTCCCGTCACCATCTATCGCCCGCGGCATCATCGCGGTGTAGCACGGGCCACCACGTGACAATATATATATATATATATATATATATATATATGTCGTAAGATTGGTGGTCATTTTTCCTAATCCATTTTTCCTAATGACGAAATGTCCTAGTAATTGGTTTTCATAAAATCAATATTTTCGAATCAAATAAATTCAAACATTTTCAAAATGAATTGATTATGTTTTGACCATTCAAACATTTAAACAAATGACAGTCATTCTTTAGGTTTTTTTTTCATATGTCATAAATTAACAGTCGTACAAATATTAAAAAATTTCAAAGTACAAAATACAAATATCAATACATAATATTAAAATTAAAAAAAACATGTCGGGATTGTCTGAAGAATCCATTCAAATCGAGGGTGAATTAATAAAATCCAAAGGAAAGGGATTTCTTCTTCATGTAAATGAATATTTATATTATAAGCAATCCGAATCTGGCGGTAGAGTTTATTGGAATTGCCGCCAAAAAGGTCGATGTTCTGTTCGTGCAATATCGAAATCTTGTTCTATTGGAACACGAGTGCGAATTGACAAAACCTCCGGTGATCATCTACCTACACATGCACCAAATGTAGAAGAAGTGGAGGCATTGAAGTTCCTGGCGACGATGAAAAGAAAAGGTACAAGTCATCCGGAAGCTCCACCAGCTCAAATTATGCGTAATTACAAGGAATTTCGTTGGGAGTTTTGTCAAGGTTACCGTCGCGTCACAACATTCGAGAAGCTGTCGCTCGTCATCGAATGAAAGATATGCCGTCAAATCCGCAGACATTGGACGATTAAACAGAAATACCAGCGCAATACCAGAATACTCTCTCAAATGGACGGTTTTTAATTTATGATTCTCGTGACGATAAGGATTTTAACGGAGGGCGACTAATGGTTTTTTCTACTAAAAAAAATCTGCGAAGACTAATGCGTAGTCATCATTAGTTTTTGGATGGAACCTTTAAGGTACATTTACTTATATTCTCACGGCCGAAAATGTATATGTCATTTTCCGATATTTTATCCTTCTTTTAGGTTGTTCCGCAAATATTCTATCAATTATTTGCGATTTTGGCTTCTTTCGTCCAAGTTATTCACGGCCGCGAACAGATCATTGCTATTCCTTCAAAATATTGTGTTTTGAAAGATAAAACTGAAACGAGCTATAGGAATGTATTGCAAGTAATAGCAAATGAATGTCATCACTGTCATATCGACGGTTCCTATCAAAAACGACACATTTCAGATTTGCATTCTAAAACGATCGATTTCAAATTTTCATTCTAAAATAGCATATTTCAAACTGTCATTCTAAAATGGAACAATTCAAAATTGCATTCTAAAACGAATCATTTGAAAAATGCATTCTAAAACGATCGATTTCAAATTTTTAGTCTAAATGCTTGGAATTAAAAATAAGTGATATAAAATTGATCTATGTCAGCTGAAAATCTTTTCCGAAATATTAATGTTTTTTCAAGAACTTTCTGAATTTGTTTATTATTATTGTAATATTTATTATTACGTGTAAAAATAGTGAAACATATTATTATAATTTATTTTATATAAAACAGTTTAACTTATGACAGATAAATATAATAAATATTCATTGTTTTAATTGTACCATATAATTAATGTAAAATTTAATATTTCAATATGAAAAATAAGTATATTTATATTTCATTGGAATAACTTGTTTTATATTTCTTAATATAAAAAGTTGATGAAATGTGTGAAGTAGAAACTGAAATCATACTAAAAATATTGTCTTTTATAATTGTATCTATCACTTATAGAAGAAAAGTTTGCCTTACTCGATGGGAAAACTCTTTAGTTTTCCCGCTCTCGTAAGGAAAAGTATCGTACTCGACTCGTAATTATAAAATTCGTAATTTTTATAATTGAAAAAAATACTCCGGTGAGTTATAAATGAGTTTATTTTTAATATTGAAGTATTCAATTTTAAATTAAAATTGTATCTGAATTGAACTGCTTTTAAATTCATTAACGAATATTGCGATAGTAATAATAATATTAAGAAGTTTTTATATACTATCATTTTAACGATTTTCGGCTGACATAGATCTATTTTATATCACTTGATTTTAATTCCAAGCATTTAGACTAAAAATATGAAATCTATCATTTTAGAATGCAATTTTTAAATGATTCGTTTTAGAATGCCATTTTGAATTGTTTCTTTTTAGAATGACATTTTGAAATATGTCATTTTAGAATGAAAATTTGAAATCGATCGTTTTAGAATGCAAATCTGAAATGTGTCGTTTTTGATAGGAACCGTCGATATACGTGTAACTGTGCCGCAGTTGGCCATGACAGATTTTGAACTTGCAATAATTCGTGCATTAAAAAGTGAAATTGGAGAAGACATTTTCAGAGCATGCTTTTTTCATCTATGCCAATCCATTTTCCGACATGTCCAGCAAGACGGATTACAGCAAAAGTACAATAACCCTGAAGATCGAAGTGTTAAAACAGCAGCACATATGCTCGCTGCAATTGCATTTGTTCCTGTTGCTGCAGTTGTAGATTCGTTCGATGATCTGCTGACTGTAATTCCCGAATCATTTATTCCTGTAGCAGAATATTTTGACTCTACATAAATCCGAGGAAGAAAAGCGAAAGGCAGAACAAAAGCTGTACCCGCGAGTTATGAAGTACGCATCTGGAATCAATATGATGCTGCATTGCAGCAACTATCGAGGACCAACAACGTTTCGGAAGGGTGGCACAATAGAATGCAAGTAGTTGTAGGACGTGACCATCCAAGTCTGTGTACCTTCTTAACGGAACTGCAAAAAGAACAGGGTGACTCCGAAGCTATGTTAAACAAACTTGATCTTGGACAGCCTGTAAAAAAACCGACTGAATCTATGAGAATTTGCGCAGAAGAACGAATCTTCAATATTGGGAGCAAGTATGAATGGTATGCTGGAAAAAGTGAAGTTAACAAATATTTGGAGCTTATTGGTCATAACATAAATTTTTGTTGTCAAAATGTATGTTAAAATGAAGATCAGTGTTTAGGAAAAATTACTAAAAAAATTGTTATTGGGGAAAAAAGCATTAGGAAAAATAGGTTGGGAAATGTGCATTAGGAAAAACGGATTAGGATTAATGACCACCCACGATGTCTAGGCCGATAGAAGAATGAGGTCGTTAGCGAACTGCCGGCCGTTAGAATACTAAACAAACTAAAACCAAACTAAAAAAATTAAATAAAAATTTAAAAAAAAACGAAAATACAGAAACACCTCGGCGCCCCCCGAACTTTTCTAGATTCGGCAATTAAAAAAAAGGTTGAAGTTGCGTAAAAGTAATGCGTTATCACAATTTACCGAGAAAGATTGAATGATACGTACAAACATGAATTTCTCTTGCAATACATAGATTTTTCCCATTCATTTTTAAACATGAGGGGCCGCCAAGGTGTTTCTGTACTTTCGGTTTCTTTCAAAATTAAAAAAAAATTTGTTTTAGTTTGGTTTTAGTGCGGTTTGATTTTCATTTAGCTTGGTTTCCGCTTGGTTTGGTTTTAGTATGGTTAAGATTTCTTCTTGGCTCATTAAATGATTTCACACCTTTGTTATACGGAAATTGGAAAAAAGAATATATTTTAAATTATTTTTTGATTTAGATTTGTGGATTATGTATACTTGGCTCATTACATGAATTCACATGTTTTTTTATGTATAAAATCTGAATGTGTTGATAAAGGTTTTGGTGATAATATAGTTTAAGGAAAAGGGAATACTATAGACACCTTGGCTCGTCCATTTTTTACCTTTGTACAAAATGGACGAGCTGTTTTGCTGCCGAAATAATTTATTATTATGTTGATTTTGCATTTTGTCTATTTTCCCGCCAAAATAATTTAATTATTATTTTGATTTTAATTTTGGTCTGTTTTGCTGCCGAAATAATTTTATTTATTATTCTAATTTTAAATTTGGTCTCTTTTGCCGCGAAAATATGTTAATTATTATTTTGATTTTGGTCTGCTTTGTGCCAAAATAATTTAATTATAATTTTGATGTTGAATTTGTTCTGTTTGATTTTCTATAGTTTATTTCTTTTTAATATTATAGTGTTTAATTCATTTATAGATTATAGTATTCAGATTATTATTATGTTTTAAAATTAATATAGTTTAAGAAAAAACTATATAGGCAAACACCTTGGCTCGTCCATTTTTTTCTTTGTAAGGTAATTTCTTTAATTTTGATGAAAATTATTGTACAATTTTCACTTCACATTATTTTGAATTTGTCGCTAAAACGTTTTAAAAATTATTGTTGTTTATTTTTCATCAAATGTTCGTAAAATCACTACAAAAATAAAAAATACCGCTAAAATATTATAATCATAATAATTTTCTATTTAAGTTGTTTTAAAATGCCGCCAAAATAAATGTAATTGTATAAATAAATATTGTATTTGTATAAAAATTGGCATAATTAATAATTAATAACTTTCACACTCGATTTCAAATTCCGACGTTTAAAATATTCGCTATTTGCAGTGACTAGACGAAAATTGACATATGTTCCTTACTTCAAGGTAAGACAAAAGTCACCATGGTAAGACAGAATCTAGTAATGAGAAGAAAATTTCATCTTATTTTTGACAGGTAACGTATAATCAAAATCAAAATGAGCGAAATATGATATTTGCTGACTTTTTTATAAACTATTTTTGTTATTACGATAAAATAAAATCAAAATTATATAATGTAACTATAAAGATGTATTTTCAGTTTGAAAAAACGGGCGATAATTATGTGATTGTGGTTATGTCGGCCAAAATCGCGGAAAATAGTGTTGCTTAGCGCCTTGGGTCATCGGGGCGCTGGCACGCCCCTTGATCTGTTATTTTTTTTTCGATCTGCCTGAAAATTCTAGGTCATTAGAAGTTAAAGATGAAGTTATGTAAAAAGGACTTGGTTAAATAACTTGGTTTAATAAAATGGCTGCTAATTTATTCATCAAATTAATATGTGTATTAATACAATAAAAAAAAGAAAATAACTTTAAAAAAAAGTTCAAAAAAATAACAAATTGAAAACAAAGTAACAAAAAGAAGTAACAAGAAATAAAAAAAAAACTACTTTTTGCAACAAGGCTTACTCGAATGACAACGCGAATTACATAAAAATCCGTCTTTGCTTAATGCGTCATTTACAATTATTTTCTGTGGTTTGTTCAAAACCGTCCGGTTGCTACCGTTATGATGATCAAAGTACTTATCAATTTTTGGTCAAATTCTTGACGATTAATTATATTCTCAGCCATTTTCGAATAACTTTCTTCGCGTAAACCTTGTTTAAGACTAAGAAATATTCCAGACTTTGAATATTCGTAACGCTAATTGATAGTCCTTAACGAGAAAATCAAATCAAAATAATAAGTATAGAAAAAGTTATTGTATAAATTACATTGATTCGTCACATAAATGATTCTTCTAACGGCCTAGAATTTTCAGGCAGATAGAAGAAAATAGAATAATAGATGTTTAGTATTCCGACGGCCTGATGCCCGTCAGGCGGTTAGCTAACTGCCTAAAATTTTCAGGCTGATAGACGAAAAATGAATGAATCAATGATTATTCTTCTAACGGCCGGCAGTTCGCTAACGGCCTAGGAAGTTCGCTAATTGCCTGATTCTTCTATCGGCCTACGACATATATATTCAATTATTTTATTATTGTATATTTTTTATTTATATATTATGCAATAACATTATTACGATTGCATAATAAAGATAGAATTTATGTCATTGAATATTTTAGTTAAGATATGCTTGTTTATGCTATTTTGTAAATACGCCTTAAGCTAAAATAGTCTCTTTTATGTTACGATTCTTAGCTATTCGGTGCTATGAATATTCGGCTTAATGTTTATTCGGCGCTATGTACCTTCGTCGCAAGGGCGGTTCGGCGCTGTGTTCATTCGGCGCAACGTATATTCGGCCGAGTGATCATTCGGCGCTACGTATATTTGGCTAAGTGTACATTCGGCGCTATGTATATTGGGCCGAGTGTTCATTCGGCGAATATACTACTACTTCGGCTCTAAAAGAGCGGGACAGATCTCTGCAGGATTGCTTGAATAGTGGATAATAAACGGTTTTAATGAAATTCACGTGAAGTATATTGCTGACAGAAGATTTTATACAACCAGTAACATATGTCATCAAATTATATTCTTATTTATTTTATATGTTCTTAACAGAAATGTTAATTAAATTTGTCGATGTTTAAGAAATGACTTTGGAAATGTCATTTATTACATATTATTATTGTTTTTTGTTACTTATGAACAACAAGTATTTTTATTATTACAACAAATTTATGAACAAAAGTACTTAAACATTGTTAATAATAAGAAATTGCATATATATATATTACTGCTGAGGTATATTGCGCCCGAGGCTGGAATCCTATTTTGTAGACCGAGGGAGCGGACGGTAAAGTGGAACCTACGGCCCTAGAACGGTATAATGCTCGAGGGCGTAGCCCGAGAGCATTTTTACCGTCCCAGGGCATGGTAAGTTCCACTTTAGTCCGCTCCCAAGGTGCATAATAGTATATTACTGCAGAGGGCGCCACTGCGCCCGAGGCTGGTATCCTATTTTGTAGACCGAGGGAGCGGACGGTAAAGTGGAACTTACCGCCCTAGGACGGTAAAATGCACGAGGGCGTAGCCCGAGACCATTTTTATCGTCCCAGAGCATGGTTAGTTCCACTTTTGTCCGCTCCCAAGGTGCATAAAATATATTTATTGGTCAGAATTCTAAATAATTCTTTTGTGAAAGATAGTCTTTTAGTAATATGCACATCTACGGGAGGGTTGTAACTGGACACAGTTCGAGTGCGCACAGAACGACTGCACACCGTTCAAGTGCACACGGCTCAACTGCGCACTGATCAACTGCACACGTGATGACTGCTCACATTGGGCACTTGACCTGTGCTCATTCAAGCGGTGTGCAGCCGATCAGTACGCGCTTGAAAAGTGTGCACTTGAACTGTGTGCAGTCGCACCGTGAGCAGTTGCTCTGTGCGTACTTAAACGCACTGAAGCTTATGGGAAGATCATGAAAAACATTTTTCGGTATTTTTTAAGATTTCATCTAAATAAATTTTGCAAATATATTGCTATCTCTAAATAATATAGAATTTCTTCTAGTTTATGAGAAGTTCAGATCAGAATCAAATATTTTTAAATAAACGATGGGCTCAAAAACCTTGTCTTGGCCTATTTTACCCTTCTAAGGTTCTTCAGATTTTTTAGTTTTACTCCTAAGTTGACAAAAAGTATGATGAAATTTTGTGTTGTAAGTGCTAATAAGACATTTTATAATCAAATAATTGAAGAAAATAATCATGATTTTCAGTTACATTTTGAAAAGATTAATAACCATGACACTTTCGTGGTGTAGAAATTTTAAATTAACATTTCATCATAACATTTCATTGTATAAAGTATATAAATCACATACTTTTAAATATTACATGCTGTATACTAAACATTTTTCCTATACGATTATCCAAAATTTTCTACTTTATCGATCGAACATTATCGTCTATATTAATTGTAGATTATCGACTGATAAAAGTTTTATCTTATTATTTTTTGTTGAAACTTGAAAAATAGATCTTTATATTAAGTTAAATAATGAAAGACATATTAAATATTATATTTTCAATAGAAAATATGAAATTATACAGAAATTTTATAAACAAGACATAAGGGAAGAAACTCTGAATTTTCAATTGATAATATATAATATATTTAAAAATATTTTTTGGATGAAATCTGAGAAAATAACTAAAAAATGCCAACTTTGAAGCTCTCGGGCTTCCCATAAACTTCCCATAAGCTTCCCATAAGCTCCCCATAAGCTTCGCATAAGTGTTAAAAGATAATTTGCACAGCTTCGAATGTACTCCGATCGATTTTGCACCGTTCAAGTGCTCACCGAACGATTGCGCACCATTAAATAGCTTAGTACTATTTACAATGACAGTTTGAAAAGCGTGCGCGAGCGTTTTTCTCATTTGAATAACATTAGGAAAACGCAAACGCAAGCGACAAACGCTCTCATTGTGAATGAGCCATCACTGATCAACTGCGCACCGTTTAATGCTCACTGATCGACTGCGCACCGTTTAATGCTCACTGATCGACTGCGCACCGTTTAAGTGCTGAGCGAACAACTGCGCACCGTTTAATTGCTGGCTGATCGACTGCGCACCGTTTAGTGTGTTGTTGACCAATGTGTAGTCAGACTGTGTGCAGTCGATCAGTGCGCAGTAAAAATGTGTGCAGTCGGCTAATGAGAAGTTAAACTAGTGCACAGACAACCAGTGAGAACTTGAAATGTGCGCAGATGTCCAGTGGGCTACTAAACGGTGCGCACCTAAAATGTGCGCAGATGATCGGTGAACGGTTAAACGGGTAGGCACATAAAATGTGCGCAGTTGAACGGTGTGCAGTTTGTACCGTGCGCACTTCAACTGTGTGCAGTTACAACCCTCCCACATCTACACTGGACCAAATAGGAATATGCATCTGAACCGTATTTTAAGGAAAATTATTGCAAATTATTAATTAAAGATAAAAATTATAAGAACGACGATTCATTGTTAATTTGGCTGTTACGCTACGTCATTTTGACTAGACAAGACATATTTTGATATCAACTTTTTAGTTAGTTTAATGAGAAATAGTTTGTTCTTTTTTTATTTCTGTTGCATAATACGATAGTAGATTCTTTTCGGTAATGGTGCAATATGCTACCCCCCCCCTCCCAAAGTGGGAGTTTTGATAGGTCATTTTGTTCGCTTTTGTGCACTGATTACGAATCTGCAAAAAACAATATGCCAATGCCATGCCAATTGGTTAACATTGTATTGTTAAATTGTTAAACATGTTTTATACAATTGGTTGATATTAACCCTTTTTTCGCAAATATCTCGGTAGAGTTAATCGACCGCCAATTGTTTTTTGCATATTCGTAATCAACGCAAAAAAACGAACAAAATGACCTATCAAAACTCCCACCTTAGGGGGGGGGGTAGCATATTGCACCATTACCGTTCATTGTTTCTCTTTTTGAGAAATTTTTCAAAAACTTTTCACACTTTTTTCAAACTTCGTACACAGGGTCCTACATAGGGGTCCATAGGAGTATCCTACGAATATACAAATATGAATGTACAGATGTTTGTTTGTTTGTTTGTTTATTCGGTTGTTTGTTCTCTCTAATTTGAATAATTGAAATTTTCACTTATTTGCTGAGTGAAACATTT
>JABFPJ010003078.1:0-17207 GCA_022817425.1 Gryon sp. ZL-2020 | reverse complement strand
GCAAAACACTTATCCGCAAATTAGGGACGAATACTGCGCCGAATTAGAGAAAGCGTTTGCACGCACATTGTGGTACGTCTGATGCGCTCAGTATAGTATAAATGTTGTCTTCAAATCGTTTCCGTGTAGACAAAATTGAAATAAAAGTGGATATAAATAATATATACTGTTATTGCACATTTTTATCTATATAAACTAACTTTTATACATCATTATTTATAAGAACCCTAAGAATACGCTACCCAACGATAGAACCACCTTAAAATTCAAATATAAACAAACATTTAATTAAATATTCAATATGTAATTAAGAAAAATCTTTGAAAGATTCAAAACGATGCACCAAATTGTTTTGTAGTTATTATGCGAAATTTCGGTGGGTCACGAAAGCGCACTTGTTAAAAATTGTTATGACGTCAATATGTTTTTGTTTACACAATACAATCGGAAATAATAAATAAGTAAATAAGCATTTTTTTTAACAAATTGTTTTTGCAGTTATGAAATACTATGTTATGCCCCATGGAAATATCACCATGCACTCAGGGAAATTTGAGAGGAATGTTTACTAAAGAACATTGTAATCTGAGAACATATTGAAAAAGGCGCAAATTTTACTGCGTATTATACCAATTTTTACTATGTATACGTAGTAAAAATTGATATTAAAGTAGCAATTTTGAAATAAATATTATTCTAATCTGCTATTTAAATATCAAATTTTACTACGTATAGCAGTAAAATTTGCTCCTCTTTTCAATATGTTCTCAGATTAGTACGTTATTTAGCAAAAATTCATAAAAAATTAGTAAATACTCCTCTCAAATTTCCCTCAGTGTGTTATATTCACAAATAGTATATTTCAACCGACATTTAATTTGTGATTCTATGTAGCTAATTTTAATAAAGTCTATAATAAATACCCGTCTTGTGGGTTCGTAACGATTCGTAACAATATAAAGTTAATACGAATGGTTAGTAATTTTGAATCGAAAAATCCAGAACTCAATTAAGGAATTACGTAACCGAATTTTTAAATTAAATTTGAAAACGTAATTTCGTAATACGGTTCGTAATTTTCGTAACCTAATATGGGTATAAAAATATTATAGATACGTAATTCCTTAACTGAGTTTTACATTTTCCGATTTCAAAATTACTAACCTTTTTAAACGTTTGAAATTTCTATTCGTACAGTCCGATTCTTTAACATTGGGATAATTTATTTAATTTTATTATATTATTTTATATGACTCAATTTTAACGAAAACTTATCCGCCGTTTTTGTTATCACTTCGACAACTAGGAGTAACTTTTTGTAAATAACAAAATTAACTCATTTTAATGGAAAAATATGTTTAAAACAAGGAGAAAATCTGTGTTCCTTAAAAACAATAGTTTTGTTATAGACAAATTTTATTTGATAAATCTGTAATGCCAGTAATTGACATCCTCTTAAGCAAATTTGTATTTACATGCAGGATAAAGTTACATAAACCATTACTTGACTTCTCCATAATCGTCGGATAAATCTAAAATCGTGAAGAAACTTGAAAACAAATATTATTTTTTACTGGAAAATTTGGTAATTTGAAGGTATATATGTTTGACAATATTTTATTTCGAATAAAAAATAATTTTTACATATAGCAATAATGAACAATTTGCTAATTAACTATAATCTATTATTAAAATAACAATGCATATTATTTACATTAATTCTCTATAAGTAGATCAGCAGAAATTACAGATAACTTTAACCAATCGGACATTTACCCCCACTTACAATAATATGTAAGCAGTGTTATGTTAACAGTATAAATAATGAACCAGGAAATTTAAATTTAGTTTTTCAGTACGTTTAGTAAAAACAAAGGAATCAAGTAGTTATCTTATCAATATGTTCCCTTTAAACGCTACCGAATACCATGGAATGGAATACCCATGCACATCTATTTCGTCACGCTTAAGTCAAAACATACCACCAATGTGGAATGAACCGTACCAAATCAAATCAGAGAGTTGTTGTTTTCCGCTAACACATTCAGGCATTCCCAAAGGATTCCGCAATTTCAAGATAGAAACAATTTTGGCGGAAGATAAAAGTGAAGTCAAAAAGAAAACTGATGACAAAAGGAAAACAGACTTCAGGGACATTTCCAATAAGACCAGCAGCAGTCAAATACCATTCTACACCGAAGATATTCACATTCAAGAGCCTCTATCACATAAGGATATTTCTCAAATGCTATCATACATTAAAGATCCGATGAGTTTGGAAAATATGATCAGCAAAGCAGCTGTACGGAAAAACGGACGATTCTCGTGCTTTTACTGTAGCAAAACTTTTACTAGAAGATATGCATTAAAAGTCCATTTCAGGTAATGTTTTTTAAATTTTAACTTAGTCATTTTTTAAACTTTAAAAGCGCGGCAATGTACTGCGCAGAGCTGTACGCATCTTATAGCATATTCTTTGTCGTCCACACCAAACCCAGTTTTAGTTCTGTCTTTTTCTTTCATATATATAAAGTGAAAAACTCAAACCTGGGTTAGGTTTAGATGACAAAGAATACGTTTTTAGTTGCAATCCAACTAATTTTCTAGTATTTCAAAAATTTTTCGTCACTCGAGGAGGGAAAGTGCCTTTTTCCTCCCTACGGAGTTGTCAGAAAACTGCATTTTTCCCTCCCTCGTAACGAAATAGTATATTTTTGTACTAGGGTGCTTGCGCCCGTGTGGAAATAGATATTTTCGCTGCTAGGCGTAAAAGTGCCGCATTGTGCTGCCGAGCGGGGATTGGCTAACCGAGCGAAGCGAGGTTAGACTCCCCGCTCGGCAGCCAATGAGGCGCTTTTACGCCAAGCATCGAACAATATTTTTCCTTACACGAGTGGTTACTTTTCCCACTCTCGTAAGGAAAAATATCGTACTCAACTACTGAAGCAAGCAGAGGCTTTCTCACTCGTGAGAATGGCACTCAGAGATGGCATCACTCGCTTCACTCGTGATGCCATCTTTCTCACTCGTGGGAAAAGCCTCTGCAGACTTCACTAGTTAAGTAATATACTATTTCTTGATACCTACCGTAAAAGTACTGCTTTTCATGGCAAAAAGCGGCCGTGAAAAGTGAAGCTTTTACGGCTGATTTTTGCCTTGAAAAGTAGTACTTTTACGGTAGGTATCAAGAAAACGACATTTTTCTGCACGCGGGACAGTACGGAAAGTGGTGAAAAATATCGTACGCAGCATTGGAGATGATCGGAAATCCGTTTCACATACATACGTTTTACTACATCATATATTTAATATGTGATGTAGTAATAGTATATTACAGCCCAGGGTACCACTGTGGCCGAGGCATGTATATTGTTTTATAGTCCTGCGCAGCGGATCGTAAATGGAACTGACAGGCATCGAGTTCCGTAAGCGACAGCTTACGGCACGAGGTTACTGTTAGTTCCATTTTCGTCCGCTGCGCAGGACTGTAATAGTATATTAAGGCGATATATCAAGTTTGCTGCACCGAAGTTAGTGTCTTTTTAATTTATAATTTTTTGATCATGAATTTAATGTTGTAATAATAATCCAGACATTCTTTGTTTATGGGAGAATTTTTTGGCGAAAGAAAAATGAATTTTTTATGTATACTTTTGGCTGTCAAACTGACAAAAGATTTCTGGTAACCTAAAATTGAGAAACAAACTTTTGTCAGTTTGACAGCCAAAAGTATATACATAAAAAATTAATGTTTCTTTCACCAAAACATTCTCCCATAAACAAAGAATGTCTGGATTATTATTACAACATTAAATTCATCATTAAAAGATTATACATTAAAAAGGCACTAACTCCGGTGTAGCAGGCTTGAGATATCACCTTAAGCACCTTGGGAGCGGACAAAAGTGGAACTAACCAAGCTCTGAGACGGTAAGTTCCACTTTACAGTCCGCTCCCTCGGTCTACAAAATAGGATACCAGCCTCGGGCGCAGTGACGCCCTCATAGCAGTAATATACTATTACAGCCGAGGGCGCCACTGCGCCCGAGGCATGTATAACGTTTTACGCGTCACGGCGTCAGTGACAGCGGATCGTAAGTGGAACTAGCAGGTTAGAGTGCCGTAAACGAAGTTGACGGCACGTGACTCTGATAGTTCCACTTTTGTCCGCTGTCACTGACACGTAAAATTGTTTATATTTTATTGAACATTTTATTACATCAATATATACAATTGTTTATATTTTTGTTAAATGTGACGTAATACGTTTAGATTACCATAATATTCAGTCATTTTCGTCACCCGAGGACAGAAATTGCAGTTTCTCTCCCTAGTGAATGTTCGAGAAACTGCATTTTCTGTCCTTTGTAACAAAAAGTATCGTTTAAACTAAAGTGAATTCCCTCTTATATTTCCATAGATACGAAATATACTACACGGAAGGAAAAATCAAGTGCCGAAGCGATAAATGCTCGTAGCGCCACGATTATTTCCCCAACACGGACCCGATTATCGGGGAACGAAATCAAAGTCAATCAAAATCAAGTCTGGGCATTTAATTGCTCAGATAAATAAATTGCTCGCTATTACTCACAGCTTCCCCTAAAATCGGGTCACGCGGGAGCAATTATTCCCTAAAATCGTTCCACGGCTTAAAAGCAGAAGCCAACGGAAAAAATACATGATATGGGAGCAAATATTCCGTTCTAAAGACACGGAATAATACCTCTATTCTGTACATAGGAATAATCAGTTGATTTTTCCTTCCGTGTATTTTATTACACGTTTTATCTCAAATGTAGAACAAAATATTATTAATAAGATAAATAATAAAACATTATTAATGACATAATTAATAATTAATAATAATAATTATTTATCTTATTAATACATTGAGTTTAAAATGATAATTCTGGAAATGTCCCAAGTGAAAATACCCCAAGTAGAACCCCAATTTTCGCAGATAAAAGAGAATATTTTATTATAAGAATTCTAAGTTAATAAATTGTTATACAATAATATGTAATAACAGTTTTGTTTTCAAACATTTGAATTTACTCAACATTAAATAAATCAAGTAAAAAACATTGATCACTTAATGTTTCTTCATTACAGATGATCAATGGTAATATATAAAAAAAAGGTACAACTAAATCGAGTGATTAATTTTAAAAATAAAAATTCAGTGCAAGTGATGGTGAACCTAAGGCGCAGTGGCAGCAGATGAGTATTCAGATGAGTAAAATTTTATATTATAACTTAAATTAATTATTTGTTACATTAACTCATTCAATCAGATTTTGTTCTCCCTCCACTTTTGAGACATAACCAAATTCTGTGCGGGAATTTTGAACTGACGAATGTAGTCGAAATTTGGCGAAATGCATCGAAAAGCGGCGTGCTCATTGGTCCGCACTGTCACGTGGTACGTCAAAGTCGAGTGTCATACACTGTTCAAAAGGCAACGTTGTTCTGATTGAATGAGTTAAACTATTTATTATTATTAATTCAAGCACTTAGTATTTATATTGCAAATACTCTAAAATCTTATATATAATTACTTTGAATATTTTAAAACTCTAGTTATAAGTTTTGAAATAAAAATAATCTTACTTATAATAAAGAAAAATCTTTGAATTAAATGTTGCTGTGAAGATTGATTAACTTATTTATATATTTTACATTTTACAGATCCCATACCGGATATAAACCATTAACTTGTACAGATTGTGATAAATCATTTAGAGATCCAAGCAACTATAACAAACATGTGAAACAACATGCGTTGTTGGAAAATGAGAGTAAGGAGCTAATGTATCAACGATAGTCGAGGGAGGAGAAGAAAATCAAAAAATATTTATTTATTTGTGATTGTTATACTTTCATATCCATTAATAAGGATTCCTTAATGAAGACGGAACTGTATAAAGTTTAAAGTTTAGACAATAAGTCAAAATTATTTAATAAAATGTGTAAATACAAAAAATATAATTAAAAAAAATATTAATAAAATTAATATAAAAATGTGATAAAAAAATGTATAAAATATAAAAATATATAAAATAAAAGACGACTCTATGAGTGCAGATTTATTTTGTTTAAAATAATGTGTATTTCTTTGCACCTTACTTGATAACTTTTATTATTCAACAAATATTTTAATTCCATTATCAGATACGTTTTATTTGCATTATTTCTATTATTTATTTCTTTCTTTTAATTTAATTAAACATTTTTATTTAATTAATTAACAATAAAAGTTTATATTAAATTAAGTTTATATATTTATATAAAAGTTTTTGTGAAATCTTTTAAATTATATTTTTTTAAATTACATTAGTATTTTGCTTACATTAGTATATTAATTCTTATTTTAAGTATTCTTTATTAAAATAAATTATTTGTCTATTATTTGATATTAATAATCACTTTTTGTTGTTTTAATTGTTAAAATAATAAAAATATCCCTGCTTTTTGTTATTTCTTCAATTTCAACAGAAGTCAATACAATATCTACTTTATCATGAAATTTAACTCTTTTAAGCATATGCCGAAAGATGGCGCTTATTTTTTACCCGATGATAAGTTTCTTAAAAATCACTTTTGGTTGACAGCAGTTGTCAACAATTTTAAGAAAATAAAACAAGTTCTTGCATGAGTATCCTTTATTGTGTTAATCGTAAATATACGTTTATCTTAAATAAGTTCATACTTTGTTACAAATTTATCCGAACGTACGCAAATAAATGACTACAGTGTGTTCGTTGAATTTAATAAGTGAAAAGACTAAGTGATAACAGGATTTGTCAGTCAGTTTTATATCAATTATTTATTAAAGTCTAAACATTTTCTTTATATTATACCGTATTAGAAGAGATTATTTGGAAATGAAATCTAAGTAAATAATTGAATGTACAATTTTCATAACATTAATTATTCACTGATGAAAATGCAAATGACGAATAGGTTATAAAATGAATATTTGTTATTCATTTACTTTTTATTAAGCTAAAAAATTAAACGATAATGTAATTTCTTAGATCTACTTTTACGAGAAAATGAAGTGTGAAAACTTTGAAATTTGTCGACACAAAAATTCATGCGAGATTTGATATGATTTTATTTGAAATAATAACAATTAAATTATTATTGTAAATCATTAAAATAAAATAAAAATGGCAGAGTCTGAAAAACCTTTTGCCTGTCCTTCGCCAGGATGCAATATGGTAAATAAAAAATGTATACATTTTGTTATAGAAAATTAATTACTTTTTATAATATAATGATATTGTTTTATTTATTAATATATTTGCTTTAATGTTTCACTGCTTATTTTATTTAGCAAATATACAATTATATTCGCCAAAAATACTTTCATTTAATCATATTTTTGTAAGTTTGTTATATTAATATAACATTTAATAAAATTATATTAATATTTATGTTTCAGAGTTTCATTAATGAAGATCACTTAACAGTTCACAAGAAAAAACATGAGATGATCTTAAATTTGGAGTCGTCGAATAAAAATCATGATTTTATTGGTAAGATACACTAATTATATTATTTGTTCAATTATTTATAGAATATATGCAATGTAAAAGGGATCAATTATATATAAAAGGGATCAAATATATTAATATATATGTAAATGAATTAATTTGTATTTGTTTTAGATCAAACTCCAACACCTACTCGATTTATTAAAAATTGCGAAGAATTAGGGTTGTTTCAAGATTTGCAAAATGTTAATCCGTTTGAAGAGACATTTAGAAGAGCTGTTGAATCTGGAAAAACGGGAACATCGTCAGTTTCCGATGTAAGATATATTTCAATTCATTTAAAATATAATATAACATATTTCTGAATACTAAGGAGATTCTTTTTTTAAATTATCATAAAAAATCACCGTTAATATTGCTTTTATTAATATTTAATTTCATAAAAATTAGATGATACATTTACATGTTTAAATTCAAATTAAATGATTTTTTACATGTATTTAAATAATGTACATTTAAAATGTATTCAGTAAAAATTACATGATTAAATGAATTGATAATATACAAAAATATTATTCAGCAAAATAATACAATTAAACAAAATAAGTTTATTTGATTATTAAGAAAATTAATTTGATTATTTTATACAATACAATAGTAAAATAGTATATTAAATGCGGGCGATTATATTCTTTTATAACCGAAATTTCGACTATTTAACGAACTCAATAAAATTTCTTTTTAATAAAATGATGATAATGTAAAAAAAATGTAAATAACTGTTTTACTGTAAAATGTTTGTAATAATTAAAAAATGCATTATTTTAAATTATAATATAATTAATTAAGACATCAAAGTGCAATTATTACATTAAATTTGTAATGACATGTATGTAACACGTATTATAAAATAGTCGACATGTAATCGTCTGATTTGCTTTCACTCGGTTATATCAAAATGATTGCGAGATATATTCGAACATGTCCAAGTCTTCGAATTTAAATGAAACATCAAACGTTAGCGATTTCATTAACGTTCTTGAAAAGTATTTCGGATTTTAATGCGTTTAATTAAATTGAGCGTTAACAGTGTTTTGTCCACAGACCGACATATCCGACGATACGCTGCATACCCCACACATATTTCCTCACATCATGGATTGTCAACCTGCGAATGGGCAGATTATTCACGCAGCCAGTGCTATCGATGAACTGTCATCAACTCCAGTTACGACAGTTATCGACGTAGCCAAAAACGATTTGCTTGACAGTTCACAAAATGACAATAACCTGTCGACGGAACATGTGTTTCAACACACCAACAAAACCACCGATTTTGTACTCCATGAAAAAAGATTAAAATTAGACGATGGAACTTTTAAGACTAAAGACCTTAATAAACAACCTTCATCTCAATTTTTGTAAGTTTTTTATTTAAATTTATTCAAATTTCTAGTTTTATTGACAATTTAATTGTATGATTTATTATTTAAATAATGTATGCAAAATATGCTCATAGAGATATACTTTTTTATTTATATTACTATTCTGTCTGTGCTGTTTACTAAATCAACGCTTCATTCATTTACTGTGCGTAGAAGTATAAATGGAGAAGATGTTCAATTATTGTTGAAAACGGCCGATGGAAAGCTAATGCAATTAACTGCAATTCCCATCAACGAGAACGTTGAGAGTCGAGCTTCCGTCGTTGCTAGTGATCGAGAAGATTTTACAACTGCTCTTTCTTCGAACGAAAAGCTGTCGACGATGGTGATTAAAACGAATCCGCCGCTTAAGTGCTCGAAAATATCAAATCCACCAAGACTTTCTCTCGCAAAATTGGTACTTTTCTCATTTTACTTAAGCAATCTTCAGATCTTTTACTTTTTGTTTTTCTCTTTTTTTCATTTTAACTATAATTGACGTATAAATATGAATAATCTCATATATAATTTTTTACTTTACACTTTTTTATTTAAAAATCTTATTTTTAATTATTGTTGTATATGCTTTTAAAGTATCTTACAAATTCATTCAACGATAAAATAAAATTTAAATTATCATACATGTATTTTTATTGTAAAAGAGAGCATGTTATATCAGAAGGGTTCTCATTTTTGTTAAAATTACAAGAAATAAATAAATAAATATATATATATTGGAATAATAATGATGAATATTTGTAGAAATTAAAACAGGCTTTAACGAAGGCATCGAATACGGTTGATCAAAGTCGGGAAATATTGACGGGGAATGATAAAGACGAAGATATGAGGGCTACATTGTCAAAGGAGAACGTGGGGAAGAATCGAAGCAACGTTGAGCGAAACAAGAAACAAGAGATGCGCGAACGTAACCGTGCGAGCTCAATGCGCTGCCGTGCCAAGAGAAAAGAATGGATTCAACAGCTACAGCAAACTATTAGTTGTGCCAATGAAAAGAACGCCGCTTTGCAGTTGGAGATTAAAAATCTGCATACTGAAATTGCGAGACTGAAAACGCTGCTCTTGGCTCACAAAGACTGTCCTATTACGAAAGCTATGGAGAAAGGTTCACTTCTTTTTGTTTCCGCGCGCATCCAATTTTTAAGTCAGAATATTTATCTAAGGCCTGAAATATGACGAGAAACGATACCATTCGATAGACACCTTACCTACTTTTTTTAAGTTACTAATGAATATCCTCCAAATATATAATACAGAGAAATTTACGTTAGAACAGTTGCAATCAGTTCTAACATATTTTAATAGATGAACTTTATTCAAGTTCAATAGAAGTGTATTAAAACTAACTATAAAAGAGATAATTTAATTATTTTAAACATTGATTGATTAATCGAGTGTAAAATTAGTCACACATTTTCATCAATTTCACATTTATACAAGTTTATCAATAATTCGATATGATATACTTATATATAATAAATATAAATAATGATCACCCATTATAAACAGAATTTAGATGTCTTTGATAAATGTATAATCAAATACAACCGATTAACTTTATAGGCGAAATTGCATTTCAATATTATTATGTGTGCAATTTGTTGAACATTAATGACTGAACTTCAAATTAAATAACTGAATGTTCCCGAATTAACTAAAGTGCAAAATAAAATATATATTATCTAATCTATAATAATTAATATATAATATTAATATTTCATTACTAAAAAACATATTTAAACTCAGCAACCAATTTTATGAACACAACTAGCGTTTTTTATTTAATCTAAATGGTTTCGTTTTTTTCATTTCTTTGTTTTTTTTTTGTTTTAGGCAACAACATCTTAATAGGTTCTAAGTTAATTAACGTCAATCCAGACGTAATGCAAGTCGCGCCAGAGCTCGCAGTAAATACTCAGCTGCCAGTGATTCCTTCAGCTAGCCCAATTTCAACAAAAAAAAGTGGTTTCACAATTTCATCTCCACCGAAAAATCCAATAATTCTTCAAAAGCCTGAAATACAAATGTTGGAAATTCAACCAGTTGCAGGAAAGAAAATCAGTCCGCTTGTTCGGATTATTACATCTGATGATATCGCCGAAAAACAGAATGCCAGAAAGAAGCCTTGTATTATAAACAGTTCTCGGATTATTGTTAATCCGTCTGTGAAAATTGTCGATAAAATAGTGATATCTAGTCAAGTTTGTGAAACGAAAAACTTGTCAACAAATAGTGCTGAAACGTGATTGTTATGTATTCATTATGTTTAGAAAAAACAACAGTTAGCATTTCAATAAACAAAAAAACATATGATTAATTTTTTATATTGTAAAATATATGTAATTTAATGTTAATCAATGTAGAATAGACGAAAAATAGTTTATTTTTTATATAAGTGCCAAGTTTTTAACGGTATTTTTGTAATAACTTAATTTATTGTTGCTTATTTAATAATATACGTACATCGCAATATGTATTTTAATTACATTATATATGTTTATTACAAGTGCAATGCATTAGTGGACAACGAATCAATACATAATTAATCTATTCGACAATTATATTACGTAGTGGTTTAAGAGCGAATTACATTTTCGTATGGAATTGAAATGTATCGTTGTAGATGACGTCTCAGCTGTTGTTTGAGAGACAAGATGCTATATTCTGTAGCATGAGATAATTTTAATAATGCGCTAATAATAACAAAAAATGTGAAATCGTAAAGCGTATAAATACTAATTTCGCATTATATAAATAATATTTTTTACTTTATGTAGAACAGAAAATTTTACGTTTACCTAGTCGAAACAAACAATAAATAAATAAATAAAAATGATATATTTTTAAAAAATGTACTAATATATTTATTATCTATATAGAACATTATTATTATTAGTTCCGAATTTAATAACGAATGTTAAATATTTAGTGACGAGTTATAATTTTCATCAATTTACAAGCAGTACTGATATCATAATACCATAAGCCACATTATTTTGTATATTTAATTAATAAGTGTTTTTTTTATACGTACGTGGTTACAGACCCTCAGTCGTGTATTTTAGAATTACCATCATGTATTTTCCGAATATCTTCACAATTTTTGTATTGTGTATACGTAAGCATGTGATGAGTGTGTATGGTGTGTGTATGTGTGAATGCTTACGGGACCAGTTACGGCTTAACGTGACTTTTTTATTTTAAATTATTTTATATAATAATAATAAGTGGGACCATACATGAAATATCACAAGACAAAATATCACAGGACAAAATATCATTGCATTAAAAATATCATTAAAAAATAAATTCAATCATTTTTAATGTGCATATAAATATTTATAACAATTTTGATTTGTAAATAATCATGAATTATGAAAAAAACGATTACATTATACATTATTGGCAATATTTTTCAAACATCGGAGAATTCTTTTTTGGTTATATTTTTTTAATACTTCTTTCAATGATCTACTTGATTGACATGTCCGTTTGCGTGGCGGTTCCTAACCGGAATCAAGTTTACACAATAATTATATTCGACTCCCTACATCTTCATCACATTTATTTTCATCACTTTTTTTCATCAAATTTTTTTGTATTTTTATCACATATTTTTATGTCACATCATTCTTCATTAAATGTATTTTGTTTTATCTATGAAAAATACGCGTAATAAAAAAATCCCTTGAACGTGGGCCTCGGCAAATACACCGACCTTTACGTGAATTTTATATGCATAAAGATGCAAATTGTGTGATGAAAGTCACATGTGATGAAAAACAGTGTGATGAAGATGTAAGATCCCTTATATATTCATACATACAATAAGATTAATAAAAAATAACATTATAACATTATATACAAGTCAGTTCGTTTATCACTATTATTTTATCATTTTCTCCTGTGATATTTTGTCACTGTGATATTTTTTCTTATGATATTTTGTCCGTTTCCCATAATAAGTTGGATACTTGTACAAAATTTGTCATAAAACTTAACAAATGCCAAAATAATACAACTATTCATATTGATAATAATTTATACGAAAATTGCAATGACTGTGAGATATCACAAGTTTATTGATAATAATTGAATTGAATTTTTGTCAATTGTAAAGCAAATGTTATTCTATCAAAATTGTATTACAAGTATTGGATTTATTTTTATAATTATTATTAAATGAAATAATATTATTGTTTATTAATACTTTCATTTTTATTATTATTCCAAATATAAATGCTTATTAATAATAATAATTCAAATTGATAGAAATGTATACGTTAATATCATTCATTATCAACATTATAATTCAAAATTATGTTTGGAAGTACCATTGTAAATCGTGCATTCTAATTAACTTGGTTTACTGTTACATACGGAGTCACAGCTTCTTGATAGCATCTGACTAACTTCGGCAAAGCTTCCACATCAAATATGTGCTTCAATTCCCTGTCATCGATTGATTCCATGCAACTCTTACTCTAGTTATGTATTCACACTAAATGTGAATATATGACAAAATTATTAAGATGATAAGTACTTGATGAGAATTGTCATTATTTCATTTAATTTTCATAAATAAACTTTATTTACAATTTAATAAACATTTTAAAAAGAACAAATTAAAAACATATGCTTTTAGTGTATAAAATGTATTCCACGAATATCGAAAATTAAATTAATTACGTTAGCACCGTGTTGAATTCAATGAATATATATGAATATACATGATTTAATTCATTTTGCACAATGCAATAAAATGATCTAATAAATTTAGAACGGTGTGATAACAATTTATATGAATATATTTGCATTCATTAATAAATAAAGTCAATATTAGAGTTTCTTAAGTACATTGACATTATTAATAGAAATTATAAAATAGTATTATGACATGAAATAATATTAGCATTTAAACGCAATTTTGGTCTTGAAAAATTATGATTAGAAGACATTATCATTAAAGTTTTGTAAAAGTTAAAATTAATAAATAATTAATGTTTATAATGAAAGATGAGAACTAATTGAAAAATATGTTTTCAGGTTCATTTAATAACATATTAGTTCATTTAAGTATTATTTCCAAATTATTAATATTCATTTGTACGTGAATAACAAATTGAAATTATGAGGAAAATGAATTCTTTAGATTATTATACATAAATGAGAAAATCACAAAATTCATTTGTATGCAAATTTTGTTTACGCTTAAATAATGTTAATTTAATAATTATAATATATTATCATACTATTTATAATTTGTATAGAAACTTATATAGAACTTTTATACGAGATTTTATTTTCCGCAAAATTTATGTTGAGTACATTTTATACATTTTACAATAAACAATGTTTTTCGCTACAAATGCAAGTACAAGTCAGACTTGGATTTGAGGGAGTAAAGTGGAATTTTGCTCCCGAAACACAGGGAGCATATTCTGACTTTGTGAACATGTGTAACGAAAATACATTTTATAAATATAAATATTAAAAAGACTGTAAGTTTAGATGACAATAAATATAAGCTCAATAAATTCTTAATGCAATTTTAACATTATCTTAAACAAATTGTAAAAAAATCTTAAATTAAATTTATATGGTACATCATAATAATGTTTATAATTTTTGTTTTATAAAAAATGTATATAAAATTGTAATTAGAAATAAAACATTGATATATTCCATTTATTTTATTTATATAATACATAAAAGTAAAGTATATCTTACATAAATAAACTTCAATTCTTTTTCTTTATTCATATATTACGTTTTTTTATTTTCAAATTGCGTAATGATGTTTTTATACACAAAAAAATAAGCATACATTTGATAAAACGTTCACGCTGTTTCATTAATACAAAACATTTTTATTTATAGCTAATCAAAATAAAGATGTCATATTCTTATTTTTATTCTCTATAATGTTATTTTATTTTCGAGACAGTCGTTGATGTGCTGATCATAACTGGACATTCCGTTCTTATCAAAAACGGAGACCCTCGATGATTCTGTAACCCTCGGGCCCTTATCAGTTCTCCGTCCAGTAGTATAACATTTTTACACCGGGCAAGAGAATGATAAGGGGCTTTGGGCACGATATTTTTCCATATCCATTCGATTGTATCGCAACTAATGTCTCTGAAACAATTAAAAAGATTCCAATTATAGACATTTAGCAAACTAATACATCTTAATTATTTAAAATTATAATATATATTATGTAATAATTGTAATAACTATTTAAGTTTAAAACATTTAAGTAACTAAAATATTGAAAAGGAATGTTTAATTAAAATAATTATATTTTAGTTGAGATATGGTTATTATTATAATTTTAAGTTCTTTTAAATAAAATGTATGCTAAAAGACTACTTTAACTGAAGATTTAGTAATAACTAAAATTAATAGTTAGTAGTTAGCAAATTTCTTAGTTATAGTTGAACCCAATTATTTTTCTGGAATTAATCTCTAAAAAATATAGTTAAACTTATTAAATACTATAAAAATTGTTGATGTTCTTGGAAATAAATGAAAATGAAAGAAATAATTAAAAGTAAAGACTTATTAAATTTCAAGATTTAAATAAGCATGTTGTGTATTGTGATTCAGATATTGATGATTTAGCAAATATTGTTATCTTTGTGGATTTTGACTCTTATAAAATATCGTATACTTTTTGCTTGAGTTAAATTGGATCAATCATCAAACCGTCAAACTATTTTACTTTACTTGTCGAGCTTTATTGAAACAAATTTCATTCTATCTTTTTCATATAAAATACTTATTCAGAAATCAACGTCTTTTTTTGTTCTCTCTTTTATCATCAAAATTCAGTTTTCACCAGTTTTATCTGATTGCAAATTTAATGAATTGTCTTTCTTTCTTTCGATTCAACTTATAGCTATCAATGATATAAAATATTTATCAATGTAATAATTTTTACTACACAATGATTTAAAACACAACTTTATTTAATCAAACGTACTCATTTTGCTGAAATTGACTGATATGCACGTGTACATATAATTTAAATTTGATACACGATGGCACAGTAACAGCCTCAAATATTAATTTAAATTCATATCTTTTTTTTTCTTTTTTCTTCTTTCAGTTGATCAAATAAATATCAAGACCCAAACTGTTCGTCTTAAGTAAACGAGAATATCAAATAAATATATTCAACAACCGTTGATTGAGTGTTTTCTCTAAAACCATTGCAATGTTATACTTCAATAAGCAATTGGGTTTCAATCATTTATTCAAATGAGATTTGCAATTCTTGAATGTCCATTCGTGCTTGATGATACTTGATCATATAATCGTATTTGTATTTATCTGTTTAAATTCGAATATATTTTAATTGACAAATCAATTGATGTTATCAACTTCAATTAAATTGTCTTTAAAAAATCTGTCTATTCCTTTTTTGATATAAAAAATTAAATGTTCAGATTTATTTGAAATAACAGTTATTTTTGGTATGTACATAAAAAGTTATTCTCTCGAAAACTACTATACTAGATAGTTAAAAGTTAGGATAAAATATATTTTCTGTAATTTTACAATATTAGTTGAGAACAAATTACTAGAATTATTCAAATTATTACCATGCTGTATAGTAATAAATCAAATAATTATAATATTTTATCGTTTCTTAATATTGCGAAAATTACAAAAGAAAGATTTTATCCTTACTTTAGTATTTAATATAGTAATTTTTGAGGCAGTAATATGCTTAATGTACAAAAAATAAATAAAATAAAAGACCCGTACGGAAAAATATATATCAAAATGTATTTCAAAATATATATAATTTTGCCGCTAAAATATATTTACAAATATATTTCAAATATATTTTTCACGTGTTAATATATTTCATCAATCAATCAATCAATATATAAAAAGTTTATGTATACTAGAGTATAAGCACGTTACGCGCGCACAGATTAAATTCTTCACGATATATATACATAAACTTTTTATATATTGTTGTTCATTGTTGATTTTTGATGATCGTAAAGTTGGCAGTTACAACTATCTTCATGTATAACGCCGTTAAAAACCAATCAGATTGCTTCATTATTATTTGACAGTTCTAATATTCAATTGGTTTTTACACAGTTGAAAATTTCAGGTGTGAAGCAAAAAGTGTTAGGTGTAATGGGTTTTGGGTGTGAAAATTCACTTAATAACGGAGTAATCTGTACTCATAATTCGGTGTGATCTGTCACTTAAGTGTTAATGTGTATATGAACAC
>JABFPJ010003077.1:0-17208 GCA_022817425.1 Gryon sp. ZL-2020 | reverse complement strand
TTTTTTCTTTTTTTTTTTTTTTTTTTTTTTTTTCTTTTCTACGACATTTTATTTCAGTTTTATTTAAATAGTAATTCTTTTTTGGATATGTCAATTAGTCAAATATTCTTTGGCAATTATTATAATACAAATTTGAATTATATCTGTTCAATGGTCAAAAAGTATTTAATTATATAATTGTTCCATTTATCAGATGTAATCGTCCTTGTATAATTAATTTGTCTGATATTTTCTATCCGCTTAGTTTTGGATATAAAAGACGGGTACTTATTTTTGCACTTGTTATAAGAGGTATTTAACACAACACGGAATACAAGTTTGATCTTTTAACTTTCTGCCTATGTTGTGTAATATTATGTTATGCTGAGTAAATGACGGAATGTTGAATGGAGTTACGCTTGACAAATGACTGCAAATTTGAATTTAGTGAATAAAGCGTAGATGTTAAATGATAAAAACATCTATCGAATTTGTTTCACTTTTTTCTTTTTACTTTTTTGTATTCCATCGCAGTGGAAACACAGTGGATTTAGTCCAACCCTATTTAACAAATTTCAGATTATATTAATCCAAATTCAAATCTTGTTTGCTGTTGTTTTTTTTTTATTATTAATTTATAAGCAATACTTAATTGTTGACATAATGTATGCAATTGACTGATTTTTAAAAAATCATTATTTAGCACTCGCATTGTACAATGGCGATTGATTTCTTATTGATTCATCATTTGTTTCGCAAACATTTTTAACTTTATTTTTGTTTTTCGTTTTGAAAAAAAAATTGTAATCAATTGTCAAACAGTAATAAGGTGGCAAGAGAAAAGACGCGAAAATTATTTTAATGATAAAAGACAATTTTCGTGAAGCAGCTGGTCTCCAATAAAATTTTCTCTTGCTCAAATAAACATTACTATCGAACTTAATTATTTACCCATCTAACTTTCATCAATTGACTACATTTTGTGACTAAATCGTGTTGAAAGAGTTAAACAAAAAACTTGTTTTCATTATTTCTTCTTTTATTTGAATTAACAAGTAACTTGCCAAACTAACGCTTTTGTGAAAGTTTCAAACGTAGGATTAGACCATCAATTGTAAATTGTTCATTGCGATAAAGCATTTTTTTTATTGATGACTGATTTAATTTAAGAAAAAGAAACAGTACAGATATAGAGATTGTGATTTTGAAATTTTACGTAAAATTTTCGATCGTCGAAACGCGTATTCTTTTCATAAACACAAAATGTGAGCCATTTGTGTAGAAAATACCAGATTAAATATCTTTGACATGTGATCACGAAATCGATCTCTGTCATTTGTAAGAAACATGTATGAAGAAATAAATGAAAAAAATATATCTTAAAACAGTTGGTTGTTTTAATCACTTATTTTTGGACGTTGCCATAACTAATGTAAGTACATATACTTTATATTCCATACAAGTTTTATTTCATTTTCTCTTTCATTTTCGTTTTCAATATTTTTGTTTTTTCTTCAATTGGAAACTTGAAATACAAATTTAGTATAAGTTTGATTTGTACTTTTTCTTTGACAACTTTATTCTAATTTTGGATTCATTTTAATCACATTTTGCAGGTATTTATTTTTAAATAACATGCATCTAAAATACGAGTAAAGCATTGAAATTAATCAGCTCGAAATATCGTCAAAGTAACAATACACATTTGAGGACATCTGAAGTCATGAGTGTAACACACACATTCAAGAGCAATACGCACTTTATTGCGTAAGCGGAATTTGTATGGAAACGAGAGAAAAAAAAATTCCAAGTATACGTATGTGCACACATGTGTATGAGTATGTGGCGGAAAGATTAAACGGGGTTGTAGGAAGAAACGATGAGATCATTGAGAAGCGGTGCTCTCTAGCGCAGTTGGTACAGATCCGCTTGGCGTTTCAGTTGACTTTTGTTCTTGTGTTTCATTTAAACGCATCAAGTGTTTCAATCAAACGAACATTACTTTATTCGCTGTAACAATCAAGTTTGTACCATTTTGTGTTATTATTTGATTTCAATTTTTGTTAAAACAGTTTCAATAATTAACAAATATATAATTAAAAATATAAAAATAATAAAATTTTAGAATAAATAATTATTTAATGAAATATCTATTTCAAAATGATTGTTAATTGTTCTTTTTTAATTCTCTTGAAAAATAGACTTATTTCCATTTATTTCTAAAAATTGAAAATGTATTCATCTGGTGCAGTTTGTTCGCTTTTGATTCCGGCTGATTTCCTATAATAATTGGCATGCTTCCAATTTTGTTTTATTATGACGAATTGATGAGTAAACTATTTTTAAACTTTATTGCTTTTCTATTTTGCCGTATCGAACTACGTGGAACTTCAAAAATTCATAATTGCATTTTGCTGAATTTTATTTTGAAACCAACTAAAATCTAATTCAAATATTTGCATTTTCTATTATTAAATTTAAGAATTGATATAATTTACAATATATTTTAAATGTTACACATATTTCAAAAGATTAATAAACGGATTATTTATTAGTAAAAAATAGCGTTTCATTTTAAAAAAAACATATAATTAATATGTAAATGTCGTAACGTTATGGATACATGTTGTGGTTTATAGTGTAAATAATTCAATGTGAAATATAGTATGTATAAATATATACACTGTAATAAATGATTATATTTTATTTCTATTAGTAAAGTTATACGTGATAAAATCGTATAAACTTATATGTTGAATTTTTTTATTATATATATTTGTATATATATATATATATATACAAATATATATATATTAATTTTAATTTTATATAAATATATATATTTTTTTAAAGAAATGTATAAACTTAAATTTGTAACAATTCCTCTATGAAAGTAGTTTTTTACATTTTCGTTAAATAAATTTTGCTCAATACACTAAATTATAACAATGGATATAATATAAAAAAAAATATTATTTTCTATTATATTAAAATTAATAAAAAAGTAAAGTATCTGTGATAACATTTAGTCTGTTATCAATTTAAATGTTACATTGAAACTTGACCTTCAGTAATGCATTTGACATCATCTCGAATAATATTATTCCGCTATAACTTGCAAAGTATGAGCTTTTGTGCAGAGGCGTGTTTCCTCTTTGCTATCTGTGCATATTATATTTAGAAAGATTCTGAGTTCTCTGTAATTCCATGTAAGCAGTTTAGAAATAATGAATAAATATTCATTCATTAATACAAATCTTATAACACATCCGCAAATAGATTAAATGGGTTTTTGAATCAAACATTTGTTTTGTTTGTCAATCATTTATAGAATTTCGCAGAAACAAAATCTATTTTATAAATTATTGAATATTTGTTAAAAAAAGAAAAAAATAAGACTGAATGAATTATGTTTTGGAAAAAAAATTTTCAAAATTTACAAATTTTCAATTACAATCAATCGTTTTTAATATACTAGATTAATATGTCATTTAACAAAAATTCTTATTGTAAAATGTACTTTTTCTGTAACTGGGTTATCTCATCGTTGTCTATAATAAAGAGAACCAAGATTTATCATTGACTTAATGACCCAAACTATGTCTCTAATAAGCTCCTATAATTTTCACTAAGAATTACAGGAAATGGTATTACGTGTATTATTTTAATATACGACAACATCTATTGATTTTAAATTATTGATTATAATTGAATTAAGTATTTGAATCAATTTTATCAAATAACATAGAATTTGAATTATTTCAGATACTCAAAATGCGATCAAAATTGCATATAATTCTTTGCTTGGTATTAATTGCTGCGATAATTGCCGAGTCAACTCCGCAAGAAAAGGTAACTTTTTATTAATGTATCCTTAATTAAAATCATTTAGATAAAGAAAATTATTAACTTACAAATTAATAAAATAATAAGAAATAGTATTTTAAGTGAAAAGCTTGAATTGTTTTATGTTAATCAGAAAAAAGAGCATCGAAGGAAGAAGCATCGTCATCGCACGACAACAACGGAATCCAGTATTCTGGATGAAAACATAAAAATGTCAGAAGAAGATGAAGCTTCGGAAGCTCAAAGTTCTTCTATTGAAGAAGGGAATAGAGAAGTTTATTTGCATAAACAAGCGCTTCTTACTGATCCTTGTTTGGATAAACACTGTGGAGCTGGTAAAGTTTGCAAGGTATATTTTTATTGTTGATTTTATGTATAAATTAAATTATTTTACAGGTTTTTTTATATTAATATTTTCTATTTCGATTGAAACGAAATAGAAATATTATATTATGTAAATAAAATTTAAGTATAATAATCAAAATTGTTTATTAATTGTATTGGATATTTTTTTTTATTTATTTAGACAACAGAAGAGGGAATAGCCCAGTGTGTGTGTATAGAAACATGTGATCCTGAAATCGATCCCCGACGCAAAGTTTGCACAAATTATAACGAGACATTTGGTAGTGACTGCGAAGTTTATCAGGCAAGATGTTTCTGCGATACTGACGATGAAAGATGCAGAGGTCCAGACTATCAACATGTACATATTGAATACTACGGTGAATGCAGACAAATGCCGGTAAACATTTCTTATATTAACATTACTCACTTATATATACTATATATATTTTTAAATATATCTGTGGTTAATAAGCAAAAACAGATAACTTCATTTGAATTTTTGTTAAAAAATGAAGTTTTAAGTAATCAAAATATTAATTTATATTAATTTATATTAATTTTTAAACTAAATATTTAACAAAACTCAAAAAATGGAGTTACCTGTTTTTGCCCTTTAGCCACAGATATTTATTATACTTTTTTAAATAAGCAATTATTGATTACTCTTTTTATCCGTTCATTGTTAATATTTACAAATTGATGAAAATATTATTATTAGTACAATATTATTCTTAATAAATATCATCTAATTAATCCTTAAGTACATCCGCAGGGTCCATTGGAACCTGCAATTTTTTAAAAAAAGTTATTGCTAAAATTTATTTAATAACAATTGATGAAAAATTGTAATCAACTCATAGCTGTAATAATTGAATTCCTAAAATCTAAATAGATCGATTTGCTTATCTATTATATCTATATTTCGAAATTTTTTTGAAAATGTACTTTAAGGGTCTCTAATTATTTCATCTATCTAATTATCTAGTTTATTTTTAATTAGATATAGACATTAATTAATACACTTCTAAAAAATATGTTAAAATAGTATGTGAATAGTTTTAACTTGGAAAAATATATATTATTACATTAGTTATTTTATTGTTATATATATAAAAGGCATGCAGTTCAGATGATATGGCCGATTTTCCTCGACGAATGCGTGACTGGTTATTCAACGTAATGCGCGATTTAGCCGATAGACAAGAGCTAACAAAACATTACTTAAAAATGGAACGCGAAGCTGAAACAAATATGACATTACGCTGGACAAATGCTGCTATTTGGAAGTGGTGCGACTTGGATGAACATCCTCATGACAGATCCGTCTCTAGACATGAATTATTCCCCATTCGTGCACCACTTATGGCCTTGGAACATTGCATTGCACCATTTTTAGACTCTTGCGATTCCAATGGAGACCATAAAATTACCCTTTCTGAATGGGGAAAATGTTTACAATTGGAAGAAGTATGATTTTTGTTTAATTAAATGACGCATTATTACACTTGTTTTAATTAAAAAATTTCTCTCTGTTAGAAATAAATTATAATTAATATTGATTAAATGTTTATATTACAGGAAGATTTCGAGGACAAATGTGACGAGTTAAAAGAGTGAGGATTGATGAGACTTGCTAACATTTATACCAAAATATTAAACATCATCGCATCAAAGAGAAATTTAACATTCATTCGTGCACGCTAAGTAATCATATATGAAAGATTCGTAACAGCCATTATATCACTATAATTGCATTTTTTATGTGTTCAATATTTCATAAGTCTTTGATAAAATTTAATATTAGATCATTATTAGCAAGTATTTGCTTTAATATATTATTTATAATGCTGCCATTTATTATGTATTTTTGTATTTGACATATTAAATGTTTTTAACGAATAAAAATATTTAATTTAAACTGATTTTTGCATGTGTCTGCCCAGTGTGTAATTATTACCGAATATTAAATTAAAAGAAGTTGTTTAATTCGATAATTGACTTATATATTAAATATCATAATATTTGTATATAATAAAAATATTATTGATGTATGTAATGATTTTATTTAAAAGAACCAGTACTTTAATATAAATGTTTTAATTAATATTTAATTGAAAAAGTCGCTTTTTACAATAATAGGATTTATTACAATAATAGTTACAGTATTAAAGTTTATTTTTATTATTAAAAAATGAATGTTTTACATATGGTTGGGATATTTTCAAATTGGTAACTTTTTTTCTTTAATCTTTTAGAATAATCAATAGAAATTAAACAAAATGTCATAACGATTCATCATACATTTATAAAGAAGGTCCAGAACAATAAAAACTAATTAATTACTAAGCCTCTCCTAATTATGTTCAGCAAGAAAATACCAAATTTTACAGTGTACTACATCAGTTTATACAAATATATTTTGTTACGAAATACTTTACTTTATCGTTATAATATAAGGTATTGGTATTGTTAAATATATGTTGTGAATGAACTTCGTTTACTCAAGTTACTTGTAATTAATGTATAGTACAGACGAAATAATATAATCCTACTAAGAATGAAATTTGTGTAGTTGAACGTAAAAATAGTGCTAGTACGATTACATATTTACGATGTTTAATTGTTCGGAGTGACAAGTGAAACGTGTTTACAATAGTTCAATGAATAAAAAAATATAAGTCCCTCCCCTCCCTCCCACAATTAAAGAAAATTTCCCATGAAACGGCGAGATTTCGTGTCAGTCTGCCTATAATTTTTTTTTTTTTATAATTAATATTTCTTTTTTATCAAGTCATTTTAATATATAAAACAATCTACTGAGACGCTTGCACATGCTAAAAGTATTTAGTTAAAAAAATAAAAAACAAAAACATTTTAAAGAAAATTTCTTTTCTTTTTTACAACAATCAAAATATTAGATGAAATTTGAATTTACGAAACAATGATGACAAAATATGATGATATTGATTGTTTGTTTCTTCAATGAAGGCAGTTAGGCACTGAAGCGACACGTACAACAGAAATGTAACAACAAAAGCATCTGAACGAACAATCGTAAATTCATTACTAAATTTTAATCATTATTATTATTTTAAGGAAGATATGAAAAACAACAAAAAATTAAATTTGAGGCAACTACTAGACATTTCAAACGGACCATGCTATAACGCATGACTTCTCGTAACAGTAATGATATCGTTGTTATCATGCTCGTTGCCTAGTGTCATTTCTGTTGTCCCAATCAAGTCACCGTACTTTCTTTCATTATTAATAAAATCTTATACTATATTAAATTATTACAATAATTGATTTTGTTTTTTATTCATATCTATATATAATATATATATATAAATTTATATATATATTTATCACGCCTGTCCTTTCACTGATGAATCCAGGTGTAGGTACACTGTTAACAACCACTCCGCATTCTTAGAAAAAAAAAAAAAAAATAAAAAAAACTGTTGTATTAATTTAATAGCTAATTTATGCCGGCTTTTGAGACCCCTTTTTGCCAATCAGTGATTTGTGGATATGTGGAATGACACCTAAAATAAAACAATATAATTAGTAACTTTTAAATAATAAATAATAGCGCATATATAAAATGTTATTGGTGTTCAATAAAAGATAATTCAAAAAATAAGAATATTAAAAAGAAATAATAAACATTTAAACGTACCTCCTCCAGCAATTGTCGCTTTGATAAGACTGTCTAACTCTTCGTCACCGCGGATAGCTAACTGTAAATGTCTTGGAGTAATACGTTTGACTTTCAAATCTTTGGATGCGTTTCCCGCCAATTCGAGTACCTAGATGAGCCGAGCAATAATAGTTCGAAATTATTGATTTTAGTCTATAATTGTCAGAATTTCTGTATTGAACGTAAAAAAATATTTTTTTTTTCACTACTGTATAATCACGTAAAATTGAAGAATAAATTTGTATTTATAAATTGAATGCAAAATTAATGAGAAAATATAAAAAGATTCATATTTTATATAATGCGATAAGAATTATTTTTAAACTCGTATGTGTTTGACTTTTTTAGAAAGAGAGAGAAAATATTAAAAAATCCTTTAAAATGAACAATAAAATACAATTTGTTACTCACTTCAGCTGTAAGATATTCCAAGATAGCTGCACTATAAACGGCAGCTGTTGCACCAACCCTTCCATGGCTAGTTGTTCTATTTTTTAAATGCCTGTGAATTCTTCCAACTGGGAACTAAGAGTAATAATAAACAATTAAATTCAATTTAGATTTATAATTAAAGTTTCTATATATAATTCAGCTACATTTAATTAGTATTTTAATTATTCATTTAAATTTGTTCGCTGCTCGTTTTTATTTAAATTGATTTAGTATTCAATTAACTTATCTATCTAAAAAAAAAAATTTTTTTTTGTCTGAAAATAAATAATGAAAATAAAAAAATCTTTCTCTGCAATATTTTATGGTCATATTTTTAACCGAAAAAATTTATGAATTGTTAGAATAAATTTGAATGAAATAGATTTCATTACTTTACAGAACAAGATACATATCATAAACATACGATTCGTGTGTATGTATAGTCGGTGTCAAAAACATCGGTACAACCTGTGCCAAAAACATCAAGCTCTATTTTGTCAGTAGCTTTTCACTCAGAAATATCGAACGGACGCGGGATGACATAGCTATTCAGAAAACGCCTTAGATAACATTTTACGTCAATTCTTTGTTGTCCGATTAATTATATTAATTTGATACAACAATTTATATAAATAAATAAATTTAAAAATCCAATAAGCTTTGCTTTAACTACATCTCGACTAATCATTAATATTCATTTTCGTTAGTTGATTAAAATAGCTCTTTTAATCAATAATTAATTTGAATATATCATGAAACAAATTCAATTTTATATGTTAATAATTAAAATGAAATAATCCTCATTAATGTACTGACGTTTAATTTAATGATGCAATAATAGTTACGTTTTTGTTTCTGCTTCATTGTTTGCTCATTTCAAATGTTTTTTTAAGTTAAAACTTAATATAATTTTATTATATAAAGTAAACAATGCGGTTGAAACATAAATAACACCGAAACACATTTCTACACATTTTTTAATAAACCCTTGTTTAGTTTTTAATTTAAATACTTAACGAAAAACACAAACTTAATTATTTAGTTAATTTAAAATATTAAATATTATTTGTTTAATTATAATAATGAACATTCAGTAAATAATCAGTCAAATATAAATGAATATAGATATATATATATAAACATTTTTAATAGATATATGAAGAATACAGAAGAGGGGATAATCTCAAGAATGCCATTGTAACCGAAGTTTTGAATTGTCAACTCAAATGTACTATTTCATAATAAAATTTCAAAATTAAAATATCATTTTAAAGATGCTGATAGTCACTGCTTATACACTTAATTGAACAATAAAAACAACAACTATAATCCGCATAATATAAACACAACTTATTTCCGTTAAAATAAACGTATACTGTTTACTATGAAAATTTTTTTTCGCGCCAAAACAATAAATTTAACCTAAAAAGTGTTTAAACTAGTAATAAAAGTAGTCAGCACATAGATTGAAAAAAGGTGAAAATTTTGTGTTAATTTAAATGAAAAAATCGGATAATTTTGATTGAAATTACCTGCAAACCGGCTCTTGCCGATCGTGATACAGCCTTTGCCTTTGCTTTGCCAGAGTCCTTTCCAGCTTTGCCGCCCGCCTGTTACGACACGAAAATACGCATTAATTTTCGAGTTACGAGTACGAAATTTCGTCAGACGCACAACGAAACTTGGCGGTTTCATTTGGCGTATTACTTTTGCATGGATGCTATGTATTTTCGCGATAATCTCGTGGATACTTACCATTGTCCTCGCACAGCTTCAATGACTCACTACCCAGCACCAACGACGACGCTATTAACAATAAAAGAGAGCCCGCCAAACTTGCGTCTTCCTTTTACTCGATGGTCACGTGACACGCGTTAACCAATCGGTGAGTTGCGTTTTTCACGACGACGCCATCTTGGTCAACAAGAGACGCTACCAAAACGCTAGACCATTCTTTTGGACACGACAGTGTCGCCAACTACAATGCATACAAATTAGCCGTTAATTTTTTGTTTCAAATGGACAAACGACTTCGTTTTGTTTTCGATGAGTTGTTTTGTTTTTTACATAACGGGTATGTCCACGGAAGACAATTAATTTTTTTTTGTATACAATTAGAAATCAAGACAATTATTTAGATTATAGAATTTATTTTGTTTAAGTCGTGTTTTTAATTTATTAATATTATTATTCAGAATCACTTTTTTTGCAAACTAAGGTCTGGTTTTTCATTAAAGCTTGAGTTCATATATTTATAAACAATTAGAAAACATTATTCATGTACATGTAAAATTGTTTGAACATCAACTTTGATATTGAACTTTAATGAACTTTAAATATTGACTTAATTATGTTGAAAAAGTAATGTATAAACGATAAATATTATTATTCATGTTTACAATTTATAGAATAAATATAAATATTGCAATTGAAACGTTAAAGTTATGAATGCAAAATGTGAATTGTGCATTTATGCAATAATTTATTGTTATTAAAATATATTTCGACATACTAATAAGAGCAGAAAAAATGATAATAGGACATATGTATTAAGGGTTTTCGTTACGTGTTTTAATAATCATTAAAAAAGGTTTACTAAAAAAATATTAAAATAATAATAACGTATAATATTAAAAATGTCAACCTATAATATTTAAGTTTTCTTTAGCTGATTTATATCATTCTGCTTTTTATTTTAAAAAAATATACTTTGAAATTATATAAGAGAATCATACGATTCAATTACATTATGCTATATAAAATTTTCAGTAAGACGATATATCTTACTGGCGATAAGGTAGATAATAATGTGTGACTTTAATTTAAATTCTTATTAATATTATTAATATTTGTTTTAAGAAATTGAAAAAATCATGATTTTATCATTAAACTGGAATGTTTTAATGCTTAATTCTTAAACAAAAATTAGTTAAGCAATTATTAAACATTCCTTTTTACTAGCATAAATTCTTATTTGTTCAAACTTATGTGCGTTAATTATATGAAATAACATTGCGATGCATGTTATTTTCATCATTTCTGTCATTTCAATGAAAGTTACGAAAGATTAACATTAATAATATTTAAGTATTACAGTAATATTTATAGTATTTTCTATATTCATTAACATAAATCTTCATTCTAAAACGATAATAAAAACCATTAATGCTTTTAATATCTTATTTATAGGTATATCTGAAATATAACTGTTACTTTATAGTCATTATTAATCCTGATATCTTACACAAAGATTTCAAAAAGCGCGCCTATTTTGAAATCCATGAATGTGTCAACATTCATCGGAGCAACCTTTGTTATTATCCCACAGACAGTTTACATTTTATGGCAATGATCTAAATTTGATGTGACAAGTAATTCTGACATTTCCAACGTATTAAAAATAAATATTTTTCAATAGTCACTCATTCAGCAAGATGTCAGTCATTAATGCTCGTTATCAGTAAAATTGTATTCGAAATTTCATCGAATGTATTATAATCATAACAATACACGTAATCGTTTCTATTTTCTATCTGTCAAACGTTGACATTTGTCGTTGATAAAAACACATTTTCACTTAAAAACTTAAAAATTAAAGGATATTGAAAATAAAAATGAAGATAAATGAAAAGAATATGATCTCATTTGCTACTTCTGCAACTCCCGTTGATCGCGAGGGTTGGCTGAACAAGCGCGGTGAAGTGAATCGTGGTTATCAAAAACGATGGTTTGTATTGAAAGGAAATATCTTATTTTATTTTGATCGTCGTGGGGACAAGGAGCCCGTTGGCATGATTGTCCTTGAAGGATGTACCATTGAACTCGCCGAAGACGAAGAACAATTTGGATTTAAAATTGTCTTTCATGGCCCAAATAACCGAAGTTATACTTTAGCCGCAGAATCTCAAGTAATTCTCAAATATATTATAAACAATAATTAAATAATAACTTAAAAGAATCAGACTTTTGTAGGAAATCAGCTAATTAATTTGACTTTATTTTATAGGAATCTATGGAACAATGGATGAAAGCATTGGCTTGTGCAAGTTACGATTACATGAAATTGATGGTCGCGGAATTGCAAAGACAACTGGACGTCGCCGAGGAAGAGGCGATAACTATAACACCACCGCCAGAGTCGCCGAAAGCTCCACCCCGACAACGTCACAATCCTTTCAATCGACCGGAAACACATCATCGATCGCAAAGCGTTCGATCTGCACCTGGAAGAACGGAAAACATTCCAAAGACCAAAGTGTCATTTCGAGATCTACACAATGCGTATGGACGAAAAATTTTGGCCGACTTGAATCAGTGGAGGCATGCGAAAAGAAATCTGGAGACTCCTCTAATAACTTTGTAAACTTTGAATATGGCGCTTATTAGTTATTATTTTGTAAATATTATGTGATATTAATTAATGTCACATTTTTTAAACTTATTCCAATTTGATTATAGAATTGAGATGTTATGTCATTGAGTTGGCTATTTTGTATGTTATTTTTACATCGACGCTTTGTTGCCAAATTTAACTCACTTGTGATTGATAGATTGAATGTGAGAAAAGAAGGGACATAATTGTAGGAGAGACTAAATGAAGAAATACTGGTGCACGTAAAACTTGTGCTGATTTCAACATGTTTTTACAATAAAAGTATTTTAGATATATTGAATGAGTGTACCTTCTTATCGAATATAATGATTAGGCTCCAAATGTGTATACCTAATTATGTGTACTCTGAATTGTAAGACTGTATTTCATCATTTTTTATTGTATTTAAAAACTGATAATATATTTTATTCTATAGATAGATACAAAATGTATTTTTACATTAACTATTTTTTAAAGTATACAAAACTGATCATTAGACTATAAAAACCATTTTTATTAGAAAAATATATTTATCTTTTAGTCATTATCTGTTCGTTAAATAAATGAACATGAAAGCTCTACTGTAGCTTAAACCGCAGTTAATGCTGTTAAAATTACATCATAAAATAATTAGTTTAAAAGTAATGTGTTTATGTTGTACACAAACTCAATAGTGTCCTTAATAAAATTAAGGGGACCGCATAGACATAGTATTCTATGTGTATGGGGGACCGTATAGCTATTTTCTATTCTGTTTTTATCAATAGGGTATAATGCAGAGATGAGCAAGCCCATTACTCAATTAAATCATATATTTAATAATTATTAAAAATAATACAATCAAGTAGTAAAAAATTACATATGCATCTTATAAAAAATGGCTGTCCTTAACTAAAAATACAGGTACCATAGTTATTATTAGTGAAACAAGTGAAAAAGATGCATTTTAATTGAGAAAGTAATTGAAAAGTAATTGAATTTTTAATTAACCATTACTTTTGTGAATCAAATTAAATTATAAATTCAAACTCAGCAAAAGTAAGATCATGAATAGAATTATTTGTTTATTTGACTCTACAATTTGCCAAATAACAACAAAATTTGCAATTATTTTCAAAGTTTATAATATTTTTCCAATTTTTAAAATTCACTATAAGTAATTGGGTAATTAATTTTGCCCATCTCTGGTATAATGTATTATTATGAGAATAAGAAGCAATAAACGCGTTATTATTATTATTATTAAAAACTCTTTAGACGAACTCTTCGTCAAAAACATTTGATAATCGTCGTTCGTTTTTCACTACCTGCAGCTGCTTCACTACAAGCAGTAATTCCATTAACTTATCATTTGTAGTGCAATTGCAAGTAGTAAAAAAGCACCCTTAGTATTATCAGAATAAATTTAGCATTTATAACGAAAACTGTACTGATTTATAATTTGTTTGAATTAAATTGTTTACATATTTGAAATCCTTGTTTCAAGATTTTCCTTTTTCAAATGTAATAATTAATTTATTATAATTCTACTAACAAAGAAACTTTAATCGATATAAGGTAATAACTAAACAACTGCAATATTACAAACAATTTTCTTAATAAACAAACTTTATTTACAAAAGATAATGTAAATATATACAAATATATACATATTTTAATTATACTGAAATGAATCAACGAAGTCAAGTAACTTAGTTCTTTTGTTTTTTCTCTGGTGGTTCTTCACTGGACTGTGCTTCGGCGTCAAAAATTGTCTTCGGCTGCGTCTTTTTATAAGCCGGTGTAATCCAGTACGGATTTTCTGCGGCCTCTTTAGCGTATTTAAGGATAGCTTCACGTGGATCCTGATCGTCTTCAATACGTTTACTCAGTCCCAAATTGCGAATGACATAAGAGCTGAGCGTTCCACCTGATGAAGCTACACGACCACCCTGTCCCGATGTAATAGGCAAATCCGGACGTCTCGATTTAACCGGGTCCAATCTGTCCTTTTCCATTTGCTTGCGAACCGATTTCGGTCGATCCTGTCGGAACAGCGGCAAAGCATGTGGCGTAATAATCTGCTGCGTTGATACCATCTCCATTTGCTTGGACTTTCTCTTGGTCTTGACAATACACTGCTTAGCTCCGCGCAAACTCTTCTGTGGATCATAGAATGCTTTGATCAATCCATTTCCGCAGCCGACGAATAGCTGATTCAATTTTGGATGCCAGATGCATTTGATCACATGTGATTCAACAACGGGTATCTTTTGGACCACATCGAATGTTTTGGCATCAAAGAAAATCAAGTCGCCCATCTTTTCGCCCTTTTTCAGCGACACTCCGGTCACCACCATCGAGTCATTCGGACTGAAAGCACAATCTGTCGTGTCGTAACGTGAAAACAAATCTTTCATGACATTCAGCGGACTTTTAAAGGCCCGTGTGTCCCAGAGTTTGAGCGTTTCATCGCAACTGCGCGTTGCAAGCATCGTGCCAAGATACGAAAAGCTCATGCCTGAAATTTCCGAGCCATTGTTGTGAGCCGTGCGATTAATCAATGTCGGATTTACCAAGGGTCGTCGTTTGTCCCACATCTGAACGGACCCGTCGTGACATCCGCAGGCCAAAATGTTGCCCTCACGATTGTAAAGACAAACCGTCGGCACGGTTTTAACGCCATTTTGCGCGCGACATTTAACAAGTGACTCGTGACCGCGAGGATTCGCCAGATTCCAAATGCGACAGGTACCATCCATTGAACAAGTGAGGTATTCCTCCTTCGTGTATGGATGCCAGCAGCCGCAATTCAAGGTTGCTGTATGACCCTTTGTTCGGGCCATGTCAGTGATGTATTGATCGCCCTTCACGGTTTCGCACAGCTCAAAACCATCGCGATCGAGAACCTTTGCTTGTGCGGAACCGGATACAACGAGAACCATATCACCGGTGTTTGAGTATTGTAGACATTTGATTGGATAATTGCCGCACGGCTGCAGACTTCGGAAACTGCGCATCGATGAGTCCATGCCTCCAAAGTCCCAGAACGAAACGTCGTAATCAATCGAGCCGGAGGCCAAACGAGCTCCGGATGGGTCTACTGCTATTGCGGTCACAGCTTTCGTGCCGTGGTTCATTGTTACTTCGTGACTGCATGGAATTCTGTTCGATAAATCTGATTTGCCTTCTTCTTCTTCTTCTTCTTCTTCGTCCTCTTCGTCAGCTTCGCTGTCATCGGAATCGTCATCGGAATTGTCGTTGCTACGAGTTTTGCTGCTTTTCGAGGTTGAACTTTCATCTTGCGCAAATGAAGATGGCACGGGAGGACCTATTAACTCATTGTCATCGTCATCGTCGTCGTCATCGTTCTCGTCTCCATCATCTTCTTTTGACTTCTTTGATGTTTCCTATGTGAAATTAAACAAATTTATCAATTCATCTTATGTCAAAATAAATTAATATTTTCAAAAATGACAGTTTTCTGTCAAAAATTATATAGTTTTAATATTTCCAAGTCCGTGTTTTAAAGTCTTTAAGTTGTAATTAAGATAAAAGTTTAATGAATTATAAAATTATATATATGACATAACCTCTTATTTTATAGGATATTCTGGAATTTTCTTTGTTAAAATATGAGTTTTTTTTACCTTTTTGTCATCACTGTGTATAATGTTAGCTTTAATTTTCTTGATCATGTCATCAACATCGTAAACCTTAGCCTTTTTGCCAAACTCAGTGAGACCCATAACATTTTTCAAATTATTGGATTCCTCGTCTTCCTCTGGCGAGATCTCCGTAATTGCATTGCTTTCTGGCTCAATTGCCGTTTGTTTTCCAAATGTACCAAAACCAGATACATTTGTTTCTGTTGTTGCAGATTCACTTTCTTCAACTGCTTTCTTCTTTTCCTCGACACTTTTTAAAAAGTTTGTATTAATTTTCCCGAAACTTATTTTCTTATTCATGATGAATTCTTTATAATAATTACTACGTTATTTAATGATAATATTATTGAATTAATTGTTAGTACTAATATGAGTATTTAAATCAATTGTTTGGTTAAGTTTTGAGGTAAATGCAATCTGACGTTAAGTTTGTTGCACGCCAAACAAAAACTGGTATTCAGTTTTATATTTACTGCGCATTATGCATCTGTCATCTGCATTCCTCTGACATTTACAATGGCGGCATTTTAAATATTGGCGGCAAAATTTAGATGTTGGAAAATTATAATGTATTTGAACTACTCTATTTGACTTTAAGTTTACTTAAGTCCAACTTAAGAACTACTTTACTAACTTAACAATAGTAACTTAACAATAGTAATAATAATATTAATAATTATTTATTATACATTTTACTTCAACAATTTTTTTTATTAAAAATTAATATACAAAATATCCTAAAATTAGGCTTGTCAATTGAACATTTAAACATTTACGTTATCGTAATTTATTTTCATATATTTTTTATGTAAAAGTACAAGAAATAGTAGATTAATACAAGTCGATTAACATATCATATAAATAAAATTAAGCCTGAGATA
>JABFPJ010003076.1:0-17216 GCA_022817425.1 Gryon sp. ZL-2020 | reverse complement strand
GTTTTGAAAAAAAAAATATGTTGAAATATATTTAAAAATATATTAAAAAACTTTTTTCCGAAAATATGTTTTATCTATTTTACATATAAATATATATTAAATATATTTGTGTATATATTTTGAAATATATTTTGCTCCCTCATTCAAGTAAAAACAAAAAAAAATTAAATTAATTAAAAAAAAAAGATTAAAAAAATTTGTTTTTAATTTTCTCTTAAAATATTATAAGTAATATTCAATTTCAAATACATAAGATTATTCTTTGAAGTGTTTTAAATAGATATTGCTTGAGTAGAAATAAGATTGCTAAAATCATTGACAAATACTCTAAAATTGGAACATTTTGAGTCGTTTATAATGATTAATGATAAATTATAATCATAAATTATTAATAGTAGTAATATTAAACAACTTATTTTGACATTTTTTGTGAATAAAAAATAAGAAGATTTAATAGTTAGTTTATTTTTTAGCATAAACGTTGTTTATTTTACCCATGAAAATGAATTAGCAAGTACGCCAAAGTAAGCTATAACACTTAATAGTGGTATAGAGACAAGTCTTACATAATATTTAGTAACAAAATAAAGGTACATTAGTTCGCATTATTTCTCAGTAATGAGGAATGTTAAACTTTTTTATTATTTATAGAATCATGTTTTATATTAATATCATTATTATATATAATATATATCTACAATATATAATATATATAGAATATATAATAAATATAAAAATATATAACATAACATAATTAAACATTTATTAAAGATAAAAGTAGAAAGCATTTAATTATTTTTTTAATTAATTAATTAATTTACTATAATATTAATAACAATGAAACTTACAGGAGAAAACAATTTCAAACATAAGTCGTGCTGAGAGTTGTGATAAGGATTATGATACACATCGGAAATTATGTTACTTTGTGAACTTCTTGGAATTCTGTATATTTTCAATATCATCTGAAGTTTACATTATGAAATATGCTTTTTCAAAATTATTTTCTAGAAACAATTTTTATCTTTTGATGAGATTTCAAATTTATTTTTGAGATGTGAAGTTTTTTCTATTTAATAGAATTTTTTTATTTTGCAAAAAAAAAAAAAAAATATTATTATGCAGTAATTTTCTTTGAATTTATGCATTATCTTAATGTTTTCATAGTAATTTTAGGGATTTTGAAATAAAAAAATAAAAATAATAATAAATATGATGCATTGCGTATTATATAATAAGATGATCATTCTATCACAAATGTCATATTCTTAGCCTTGAGTAGAAATTTTTTGCCGAAAAAAACATAAGATGAACATAAGTCGTCGGTCATCGGAGGCAATTTATTTATTAGTTTAATGCATTTTATTTGGTGAATCTAATAATTATGATTTTATTAAAGACAATTATTGATTATTGATTAATAAAATTGCAATTCATTGTATTAATTAGCTGAAACGATGTCAAGTAAATCATGTTTAAAAAACTTACAGTAAATGAATTAAGCTGAAAATGTGTTTTAGTTAAGAAAATATTGGCTGATAAAAATGAATTACTATTAATGTAAGTTATTTAATCAAGAAACAAACCATTAACAAATTAATATGCAAAAAAAAAAGTATTTTTTAGGGAAAATGCTTATTGTTAATAAACAAATAAAAAGTATTTATTTATTTTTTTGTTTTCTTGAATTTGTTACAAAAATATTAGTTGTTCAGAAAGATGAAATGTACAAAATTTCAAAAATATCATCTCATGGGTTTTTAGCAAAAAAATTGTTAAAATTCAAAACAAAATACATAATTTTGCAATTTTGACGATTTAAAATATGATCCCACGTTCGGAATTGCTTGAAATTTTAATATGTTTAAATCAAACTCATAGAGAATAAGTGTGAAGAAACACAAAGTTGGTTTTTAAAAAAATTTAGATGAATTTAACAACTTTTTGATAATTTTACGAATTTTACTAATTTTAGCAAATGCAAAACGTTTTAGCAATTTTAATAAGTTTAGTCAATTTCACTCATTTTAGTCATCATTTTGATAAATTTTAGTTTATTTCAGTCGTTTTAACAATTTTAGTCCATTTCACTAATTTGAATAACTTTGGAACATTTAAATTATATTAGCAATTTTAATCACAAAAGTAAGCAGTTTTAGCAATTTCAGGAAAATTAATGAATTTTAGTGATTTTAGCCAATGTTCATTGCTTTAGACATATTGGTCAATTTTCGCAAATTTAGCAACTTTATTTGATAGTGTTACTTCCTCTAAGTGTAGTAACTTTACTTTACTAATTTTCGCAAATTTCGTAAATTTTAGCAACTTTAGATAATTTTGCAATTTCACTTAACTTTAACAATTTTTCTTAATTTTACTCATTTTTGTAAATTTATGTTATTTCTTTAAGTTTTATGTTAATGTACTTATTTGGGAGGAACAAAAATAAACAAAAAATAAAAACTAAATAAAAAAAAAGTTAAAAAAAGCACAATTCGTCGATTTAGATTAAAAAGGTGCAATTTCAGCTTGTGTTTCGAAAAAGTATCCATTTCAAATGTCATTTCAAAAGGGTGTCATCTCTAGTTGTATTTTAAAAAGGTATCTCAAATTTTCTTTCAAGAGGGTATCAATTCTTCTTTCGCTTCAAAAAGGAGCTACTTCGAGGAGGAATTAATTTTGTTCCAATTTCGTTTAAGCACCATTGTGGTACCACATTATGTTTTAAAAAAGAATTTCGATTTGCCATGGAAACAAAGAGCTTTATATTAAACATCGTAATTGAATTAAGTGAAATGAATTTATATGTTTTAATAAATAAATCAATAATTTTGGTAACCATGAGTATTTTTCCAGAATGTTGTATAATGTATTTTACGCAGAGGAAAAACAAACAATGAAATACATTTTTTTTTGAAAAAAGATGTAGATTACCTTTTAGCAAACTATTATATTTACTTTCCTTCAGTCGAAAATTTCTGTTTTAATATTTTATTTCTTTTCTTCATTTATTTTACTCTTTCTTTCATTAATTTATCAAAAAATGTTTTCAGATTAAAAAACATTATTAAAATTATTTATTTTGTTTCTTTTCACTTTTTTATTCTTTATCTCTCTCATACATATGGTACGTCTGAATTATTTCGCCGCTTTTATCATCCCTCACCAGTCGATCTGGTATGCATTTATCATGTAAAGGGCGGAGATACTTCAAACATTTTGTGTCATCTTTGGGGATACTCGAAAAACACATGCTCCACGGTTTCACTTATGTTGTTGTACGCTGGCCAAGACGAACGGTGCACTTCCCCATGCTTACGCCTCTTCTGTCGTAACTTGGGTATTTGTCCTCCATCAACAGTCGTCCCAAAGAGAGCGATAATACAAATTTGACATTGATTCAACATCTTTGCCGTGTTTAGGGAATATTGATCCAATACTGATTTAATATATGAATGTCCCTTCAAATTATATTGAATGAATATTGTTGATGATGATATTTATTCAACTTTGACCGATAATATTAATGTAATATTGAATAAACATGTATGTAATCCCTATCAAAACGAAAACTATATTGTGAATATATTGTTAATATATTCTTAATACATTCTTAATATATTCTTAATATATTGTTAATATATTTTTAATATATTCTTAACATATTCTTAACATATTCTTAATATATTTTTAATACATTCTTAATATATTCTTAATACATTCTTAATGCATTCTTAATACATTCTTAATACATTCTTAATACAGTCTTAATGTATTTTTAATATATTTTTTAATTTAAGAACATATTCTAAATATATTAAAGACATATTCACGATAAAATGCCCAGAAAGTAAATTTGGCGCATTTTTTTAAATATATCAAAAATATATTATGAATATATTGACAATATATTTAAAATACATTATGATTGTATTATGAATATATTCTTAATATATTAAGAATACATTAAGAATATATTATGAATATATTAAAAATATATTTTTATAGAAAAAGTATATCCAGAATATATTAACAATATATTCGCAATATATTTTTCGTTTTGCTAGGGATACTAGCTGAAGCCCCGGCTTCGCCCGGGCAAACCCTGTACTCCCTTCCCTATGATCGTGTATGAGTCCTGAATAAATTCCTATTTAAGTATATATTTAACTATATATTTACATAAACAATTTAAGATTTTTCAAACTTTGAATGATAGTAAAAAGGTTCATATATTGTTCATATATAAAACATATAATTAACAATAGAATATTCAAGAAATCATATAATGACAATATATTGACGATATGTGGACCACGTAAGGACTATATATGGGCCATATATGGACTATATATGGACCATATATGAACTATATATGGACATATGGAACTATATATGGACTATATATGGTCTATATATGGAATATATATGGAGTATGTATGGAATATATATGGAATATATATAGAATATATATGGACTATATATGGACCATATATGAAATATATATAGACTATATATGGACTATATAAGGACCATATATGGATTACATATAGCCATATATGGTCTATATATGGACTATACGTGGAATACATATGAACCATATAAGGACCACATATGGACTATATACGGACTATATATGGACTATATATGGACCATGTATGGGCTATATATGAACTATACGTGGACGACATATGGACCATATATGGACTATACGTGGACTACATATGTACTATGTATGGACTATATATGGGCCATATATGGACTATATATGGACTATATATGGACATATGGAACTATATATAGACTATATATGGTCTATATATGGAATATATATGGAGTATGTATGGAATATATATGGAATATATATGGACTATATATGGACCATATATGAAATATATATAGACTATATGTGGACTATATAAGGACCATATATGGATTACATATAGCCATATATGGTCTATATATGGACTATACGTGGACTACATATGAACCATATAAGGACCACATATGGACTATATACGGACTATACGTGGACTACATATGTACTATATATGGACTATATATGGGCCATATATGGACTATATATGAACTATATATGGACTATATATGGAATATATATGGAATATATATGAATTATTATTTACTGTACTTTTGACCAGAGCGAAGCCGGCTGACGATAAAAATCTCCCCTTATGACGACCTCCCCCTATGACGACCTCCTCCTATGACGACCTTCCCTGATGACGACCTCCCCTGATGACGACCTCCCCTGATGACGACCCCTTTATAAAAACTTTTGTAAACAATTTTGTAAAAAAAAAAAATGCAAATTGCATTTGCATAAAAAATTTTTACAAAAAGTTTTATACAAATGCAATTTTATACAGCCTACGTTAATCAGACAATGTTGATTTACATCCCCTGAAAATTTGGTTCAAATCGGTTCTGTAGATTTTCCGTGATGCTCATACAAACTAACAAACAAACAAATAAACATAGATTCATTTTTATATATATTAGTTAGATTCATATAATATTTAGATGTTAATATTTAATGAATACTGATATAATATAACATTCAACATCATTTGAACGGGCATTCATATACTGAATGAATAGTGAATCAATAATTCTGTGATACGGCGGTGATATTTAATCAATATCAAATTTATATTATTGCTCTTTTAGGAGTATGTTTAAGTGTCATTCTGGCTGTTGGGGAAAAAACGTTATTGACGTTTTTAACGTTATTGCAGACTATTTTGTCTGCAAAATTCAATTAATAATTAACTCAAGAACAGGAAGAAAGAGAAACTTAACTTTACTGCATGCGGTTTTGAAAGTTATTATTCTACAAAGGAAACATTTGTTTCAGGTTTTAGGTTTATTGTTTCCAATATGAAATCTTCAAATCTTTTAGGCTTATATGTCATCTCTTTTGGCGCAGTGCATTGTTTTGACAACGTTCAACTAGAAGAGGTATTTAAACATGTAAATTAATATATTTATATATGAATTTAATATATTTTTATATAATATTTTATAGATTCCAGATCTCACAAATATCTCCGTTGTATCGTTGGTTGAAAAATCTGAATTACAATTGCGGTTAGCAGCCAGATACATTGAATGTCAAAATTTATTGAATAATATCACAATTCCAGGTAAGTTTTTGAACAAAACTTACGTTTTAAAATAGAAAAAAAGTTTTATCTTAAACTTTAAGATTCAATGATTAAGATTCGACGAATTTATTTTAAATCCTTTTTGAATAAAAGAAATTGAAGAATAAGAAATTAATATTGAAACATTGGATATTACTCCACAGTCAGCTTTTAGTGGACTTTTATTAAAGTATATAAATAATGTTTTTAAATTATATTATGAAGCATACTTCTTAAACATTTAGAAAACCTTAAGATCATCCTATCCTTGCAGATAATGTCAGGTTTAAGGCAGACCAAATCTATTGAGGAATTTGATATTTTTATTATTTTATTTATTATCTTCGAACTTAAAGTTATTAATAAAGATTTTTGCTACAACGCAGAAATTGCTCAAGCGACGTGGATTAAATGATTAACCAGTTGCTGTTGTTGTTGGCGTAAACTTGAGAAAGAGCATTGCGGTGTGATTAAGAAGTGCCAAACGTAGACAAATTTTGTGACAAAGCGCAAAAATCGAGTGTTACGAAAGCGCCAAGAAAAATGTTGTGAAAGCGCAAAGAAAACTGTTGCAAAAGCGCCAAAATAGCTAAAGTGTAAATATTTAGTTTATAAGTATAGAATAAGTTAATAGGCCAATCCTGATAAAAAAAAAGTAACGGATTGGGTTTGGCCAAATTATATCAAGGAAATAGTGCATAAAGTGATTGGCTGAAACTGTTTTTCGCATTGCCTTTTTTAAATGCTGACGAATTATCTGATGCTTTTGTTGAATTAATGGAATCAGCGCCAAATAACAACAAAAATTGTGGAATTTAGCGATTATGTTTTAAATACGTACATCGAGAAGCAACTTTAGTTTCGTCCGCAACAACTGAAAATAAATGTTTATATAGTGTGTCCTACTGAATACACTTCTCAAAGTACATCATTCAATATATTGTTTCACTTTTAAGAAGCATTTACAGCAAAACAACACTTAATGCTTCAATATTGCAGATCGATGAATGCTTGCGGACCTCTTATGAATATAAGTTGTATGCGATATGCATCTAAACATAGACCTATTAAGAAAGCAGCTGCGGCAAGTGATTACAGAAAGAATATTATAATAATTTTTAATCGGAAATTATTTGATCGCGAATTCAATATTGGACTTGAAACAACGAAAATACTGAAACAAATGTATCTTTTCTTTAATTCATGTCCATTAGCAGTTAACTTCGTTTAATCTTGTTTCGAATTTATAGACACAATGATTGTGTAGAATTAAAAACAATATCAATTTGATTCTTTATACATCGTTAAACATTGATAATTGTTAACTTTGTATTAGAAATAATGAAAAAACATATGCCTCTTAAACACGTGTGAATTTCAACATGTTAAATTAGATATTAAAAAAAAAGCTTTTCAAAAGGTGAAAAACTAGTCTGTAGTTTGTATACAGGAGATGTCATTGTGGGGTAGGTAAAAGGCACACACATAATGGAACATTTGATAATTGTTTATTAAAAAATAACAGTATCTATCTTAAAAAATATTAACAATATTCGCGTTTTCAAAATTCCAGAAAAAAGAAATTTTGGCTGAGCACATTTATCGCATTTTATATTAAAAAAATAAACTGTATCAACTGACTTAGATTCAATAAAAATTAAAAGTACTACTATTATAAAGTACTTTTCAATGGGAATACCCATACAATACATATTACTATGAAAAACGTATCACATGGTAAACTTTGTAATACATGTACCACACTATGTACAACATTGCACCATTGAACATTTGTAATTAAGAATCCAGAGTGATTCAAAAGTTAGATGGAATTCTTTGGAAATAGATGGAAATTTTGTTTCTTAGTTAAAATAGTAACTAGTCATAACATAATAACTTATTTCATGATTTTTTACATATTGAAGGGTTTAACAATAAAAAAAATCAGTAGAATAAGGTTATCAAAATTCTGCTTCCCTCAATCTCTAATAAAAAGTTCACTTTTTTAACTGAAACTCTAATAAAAAGTTTAACTTTTTATTAGAGTTTGAATTGTAATTTCGCTTTAACTCTAATAAAATTTTGTTTAACTATTTAACCGCAAAGCTATGATAATAAGTACCGAGGTAATTCTGTACATGAATTCAAAAAACATAATATTGAGAAAAACGCGTTTTTTGTTAGTCCGGCCTATGCTCCCGTACATTCGTAACGCGATTTTATTAAAAACGAATTCGAATATCGAAAACCTGTTTCATATTATGGCATAAATACCAGGATTCCAAACAGCAGAAACTTTTTTTTTGCTTTTCGATTTGTTTTCAATTGTATATTTTTATATTGTTAATAATTAAAAATAAAAATGAAAAAATTGAAGTTATGTTTAAATGTTAATAATTTCAAAAAATGTTCAATTAAATATTAATTGAACATAAGTTTTAAATAAATTAATTAATATTCCAATTTCCAATAATGAATTAATATAATTATTGGAACGTATGTATTTCAAAACATAATTATTAAAAATTAATAATATAGTGTAAAAGTCCCAGAAAACATTAATATTATTAAAGTGGGGTATTATTAGGTTAATGTCCGACTAACCTAAAAATAGCATTTTTAATTGAGATATTAATGGTCATTCTGAATCGTGATTTTTTACTTGATTTAATGTATTTCTGAAAACTAACTTACTTAATATTATTAAGAACAAACAATCTAATATTATTTTGTGAATTATTTATATAGTGGAAAATTAAATGAAACCGCATTCAAATCTAACTATAATATGTTTTGTGACATCCCACCTTAAAAAATAATAATGTTCACCCGAATACACGTATTAGCAAATTTTTTTTGCATTAATGTTGTAGCCCGTGCTCGAAGACGCGCTACCAACAAAATTTTATTTTTTTAGGATAAGAATGCTGCCTGAATATGCCAAAGATTAAAATTAAAATATAAATTTTTATCCTCGTTTTTGGGAATAAGATTCTGCCCTTTGCATTCGAATTATGACTTTCTTAAAATATTGTCAATCAAATTATTTCTGATTGCACTTAGAATATTTAAAAGATAAACAATCGCAACAATTTCCATATTGCTACACAAATTTTCAAAGGTTGGACTAAAAGACGGAAGATCATATCGAAATATGTTTAGTAAGTTTAACTAGTTTCTCTTCTTTGATGTATTTACTTTTTCTTTTCCTTGGGAAAAGAGTAATTTTAAAACTAATTTTGTTATGATGTAAAGAATTCCTAAACAAAGGCATATTAAAAGCAAAATGAATGCATATACGTCAAGTAATTTTAATTTCCATCGTGGCATATGCATTCCCGGTGATTGCAAAACGTTTCCATGCTTTATAACGTATTCGACCCAATAAACAGAGGTATCTACAGCACTCATCGGACGTTCGAAGTATAGGGCAGATGTTTTCTTGATTCTGTCTCTGTGGAAATATATTTATTTTCAGTTAAAAAACACAATTGCAGATATATTCATATTCATTCATGCATAGATTCATAAGTCTTATGGTGATGGTTACATATACTATCCCCCCACTTAGGGGAGGGGTAGCATATTTCACCTTTACCAATTATATCTAGGTACTATTTGTAAGGCACACATTTAATTATTAATTTAGATTACAGAATGTAAAACTTTCACTGATTTACTTGATTGTGTTAAATTTAATTAGGGTTTAATATGAAATGATGTTTCTCCTAATTTTGATAAGATTTATTTCTTCTCGAACGTGCATCGAAAATACACCTTTCCCTCAAAAGTGAGACGAAAGTGGCATTTTCACTCCCTCGAGAGGACTTTTGTTGAAGAGAAAGTGTTACCTTCATTCCACTTTTCCAGGAAGAAAAGATTCTTTCGCTGCACTTGTAAGAAAAAATATCGTCCGCAACTAGGGGAAAATATTGTGAGACTGCTACACTCATCTAGAATCGGAAACTTCTCTCCCTAGTTGCGGAATATACTATTTCTAATTAAATTTGTTTCAAAATGCTGAATTCATTCAACCCTTCAATAATAAATAAAAAAAATGTATGTAATTACCTATATACAGGATCTGATGTCACAGATTTAATGGCTTTCACAAATTCGTCAGTTGTTACTGTGTTATGATCTAACGAAATAGCTAACTTTTTATTCGCGTAGTTTTGTAGATTAATGTGCTGGTCTCCAAATAGTGGAAATCCTACCATTGGAACAGCATATGCTATTGATTCCAGGGTTCCCATAAGACCGCCATGAGTCACAAAAGCCTTGACATTCTTATGTTCTGAAAAAAATTATGACAAAGTTTACTTTATTGTAACCCTTATCCAGCTGACGTGAGTCCACTGGACTTATTTGCTTATTAAACAATTGATATCATTTTCAATTTAATTTTAATCATTGCTTTTTCGATTTCGTTAATTGAAAATTAACGAATTTAAATTATCTTCCCATAAGATCAAATGTTAAGATGAATAATTTTGATGTTAAATATCTCGGCTTAAAGATGGTCAAAACAACTAAAATGTTTACATTATTTCCTTTATAACTTAATCAACACATTTTTTGAATTTTAAAACAATCTGACTATTTTAAGTTATTTCTACTCCCACCTTAACTGATTAAGTACGTACTAAAGAAAAAATAAAAAATATAATGTATATATTATAAGAAAATAAACTTACGTAAGACCTTGATTTGGGGTAGCCAATGATAAGTCATAGCGTTAGAAGGAAGTCCAGGCGGAAGTTCATTCTTTTTAGCTATTTTAATGAGAAACTTCATTGGCGCGAGTTTTTTAATAGTTTCATAGAAAACATCCAATGTTCTTTTTGGGAAAGATTCGATCTTTACCATTGAGCCAAATGACATGTAAATGCAACCTTCATTCGCATTGTTTAGCCATTCTTCAACTTCCTATAAATTGTTCATAATTAGATAATGTTATATAAATAAATTTTTTCTTTATTAATATTTTCTAATTTATAAAATGGAAACGTCAGCAAACATGAATAAAGTAAATACATTACTGAAGCGTTTACTATAAATACGTTTAGTAATCAAGCACCAAAGTTTATGAAAAAATTTCATTAACATTTCCATGAATTAAAAAAAATTTGAAGCCTTAATGAAATGTTTCATATACCGTGTTACGATGATGCTTTTAATTCAAAAGACATTGTTCTTATATCTACCGTTAACAAATTAATATACATTTTCATATATGTAGTATTATAAATATTTATACAGTCCTATCTCTGTATTTTATTATTACTTAGTACGCAGTAAATCAAACATGTTATTTTTCACTTCACGCAAATATGTAAATACAATGCAATTAGTGAGATTTTAGTAGTATCTTCTATTTAATTTAAAACATGAAAATGTTAAGTTATTAATGTACTTTTGACAAAACTCACCAGCGGTAAAGTATCGTTCTCATCTATAATGTGTAATCCTCCAACTTCGATAATTCCAGGAGGTAAAGATCTAATTCCATTAATAGAATAATGTGAATTCACAAGAAGTAGTGCCACATCTTTGTGCAAATCGTATATATTGTCGAAATCAGTTCCCACATATTTATGAACATAGGACAGCTGATTCTCTATTAGATTATGAAACTCCCAATTCATTAGATTAGAAACATACACATTTTCTAGACGCTGTAAGAAGCCCATTGGGTGACTTGCTTTTGAAAACGCATAAGGCGTTATTGCTGCATTATATTCATAAGCCATTGGCCAATTTAACCAGTCCAACCAGGATGCAGTGACCAACCCAATCATTGGTATTTTTAGCAATCTTCCAAAAACCAGATAGCAATTTGTCGCGAACAGCTGAAATTAATAATATATAATATATTAATAATAAAATATTGTATAATATATTTATTTTGTATAGTCTTATATTGTAGATAATGTACTACGTGTACATTTTAATCTATTACCTCGAATAACTTATAAATAATAAATCAACTTCTAACGAAAAAAAATTTCAAAATAAAAGTTATTTAGTTTGATGGAGAAAATGTATTGATATAATTGGTTTTTTACAATACATAGCAATTGAATTAATAAAGGTAATTAATTTTAATAGTTTATTACAAATGATTATTCAATATTTATTATTTATAAAAGTTTATTTTCATTGTAGAATATGAATATAACAAAAAATAATTGTTCTTATATAAAAAAATAAATAATTGACTTTTAAAAGAACTTGTTTCTGTTAGAAGCTTAATTTTCAATTTATTCGAAGTGGCGGATTAAAATGGAACACCCGGTATATAACTTTTTACATAATTCTTAGGGTGAATTCAAAAAATGAATAAATAATTAGTTAACACTATGAGTTTCGATTGGTCAATTAAACACATCTCTAAATAAAAAAAAATCATTAGCTCGGCAGTGAACGCGCATTTTCCAATGTCTTTGTTTATCAATAAAAACGCCACTCTGTTATCTTCGTCGTTCGTTTGAAATGACCGTAGCGCGATCACTCCCGGTTAATATAATTACACTATATACAAGAATTTTTTATTGAATTTCCAGTAAAATTGAAATTAACGTATCTCTGCACGTTTTTATTGATTTTGAATATTTTGTTATGAATATTAAAAATATGTACTTCTAGATGCTCGTATTGGAAGGTTAGTCTTACTTTTGTTTCTTAGAGCGAAAATGATTTTTTACTGTTTTTTTAGTTTTTTTTTTAAAACTTGTAGATGCAACATCTGTAATTTACATATGATTATAAATTTTTTTTAAATAAAGGTTAAAAATTCCTCTGTAACATTGTCTTGCTTAAATACGTATACATTAAAAAAAAATACTCATATGTTTTTCAATGAATTTCTAAAATGATTTTTCGTCAACTCGAATAAGAATCGTTATTTTAACATATTAAGAATAAAATGGAGGTCATATTTTACTTGATATAAATTATGGACTTTATTTTCAAAAATATATCATTAAGTTGTAATGAATAAATTTAGCATTTTCAGTGATATTTATGAATAAATATAAAATGCAAAAATGTAAAAGATCGTGAATATACACTTGTTAAGAAGTTATGTTTTCAAAAGCTAAATAAACCATCATGAATCACATAAATTTAGTACGCTTATCAAATCAAAATGCTGTCATAAATTCTACTCAATTTATCAGTATCGATTTGTGAGGTTATTGACTTTATTAATAGATTTTAAATTTAGCATTTCTGATATCGACCTTCTAAATCTATATTCTGTTAAAATGTGTACGTATTTTACTCATCAAGTTTATGTTCTGCAATTACAGTGTAAACATTGGGATCTTTTTTCCAGTTATTAATTTTAAAGTTAGTTAATTTCGTAAACAACACTGCATCTGTGTTCAGTTATGGTAAAATGTCTTCTCCCTTTATTATTCAGTTTGTTTTTTGTTTTAGTATTTTCATTAGAATTAGTATTTTTATAGATGTCAACATTCGAGGTATCTGCATTATCGGTAGAGTTGATTTGTGAAAAAAAATGTTAAAATAAATACTGATTCATTAACATAATTATATAAGTCTGTTTAATTGGTCATTTTAATTTATTTTAATTGGTTAATTTTAAATCTTTAATAAACTATTAATAATAATAATATCTACAAAACTGGTTCCATTAAACCGCCGTCGTACAACTTTTTAACAAATTTGAAAAAATTCAAGGACATAGAGAATATTTAGAAGAACTCATGAAGATTTTTTTTCAATTTTTTCGCGGGAATTTTAATTAAATGTATAAAAAAATATTAAAAGTTTAATTTTTTGTTTAATCCTTATTTTTACAGTTAGACTATTCTGAAATTTTGTCTACAAATGTAACATGTTGACACGCGAAACATATATTTTTTGAGGTTTTTTTATTAGGTGGGCGATATAGTAAAAAATAAAAAATAGACTTTTGACCAACAGATTTTGAATTTCTCCCTAAAAAATAGTTTCAAAATAATAAATAATAATACAGCCAAAAGTAAATTGTCTTACTATTTTATGAAATAACAATTATAGGTATAAACAAATTAAACATATATTAATTATATCTTATTTTGAAAATATTGTTTATGTCGACCTTGTTTATTTAGGGAAGCCGTTTTTTTAAACAAATCTAACCTTAAAAAAATCACTTAAGGAGTTAAATATCGCAGTTTTTAATATTCAAACATTAAAGAAAATTGTTTAATGTAAAAAGTATATTACACCAGGATGTAGGAGAATTTACAAAATCTTGCAAGATCATTTGTTTCATTCGTTGCGCAATCTTCACGCTCAAATTCTCCCACTAATTAAGTAATATACTATTATCGACAGTTACGATAATGCGGCAATTAAAGCTTTATGATAATGACGTGAAGCAGGTAGTATCAAGATCGCAGTCCGCAGAGGTCAATGTTTTGTGTGAAAACAAAAAAAATTATAACCTCAAAATATCAAAATGAGTTATTTGAAATGTTTGATATGTTATTACATTCATATGATATGATATATTTCATATGTTATTTAACTTCGATATGATATTGCAATTACTCTTATATTCTTGATAAGTTCAAATCATTTTAGTAAGCAGAATAAACTTATTTGATTCATTTAACTAAATTCTTAGTATATTTAATGTAAAATCTCATCTTATTATTGAATTTATCAAGTAACAAAATTATTCATTATTATTATTAACAAGAATTATTTACATTATTATTAATGTGCTATTTAGTTGATAATAAATTATTATTTATTATTAATTAATTGAACATTAATTAATAACAAATTTTTAAAAGTAATATAAATATTGTAAAAGTTACTTCTTGTCATTTAAAAAATAAACAATGTGATATAAATATTAATTCTTGTACGTCATATTGTAATTCCAAGTCTTTTCATTGCACATTTAGATTTACATATATAATGACTATTGAAATTACTCAAACAAATATGTGAAAGAACGTGGGCAGAATTCTTTGGATAATTGTCTTGTTTTGTTCATAATCACGGCAATTATAACCTCATTTTTTATACACTTTCTTACTCATTTTTTTTCAAAGAAACGATTTATTAGGATTTTAAAGGGGAATAAAAATGTAAATTTTTCAAAAATTTTTCAAAAAAAAAAATTTTTTTTTTCAAAAATTTAATACAACATTTGAAGAATGTTGTATACTAAAGTTTCGGCTCACAATGTACCGCAAGTTTAACCGTAATTGTCAATAATGTAACTTCATGTCGCGAGCAGTAAATTGCTATAAGTTGATCTGCCAACTGCGTATCGCAATTATATGTTATTATGAAATACAGATGTCATTTACTATGGAGTGGTATGTCGATGATACGTATTCAAAATAAAAAACGTATCTAAATTGTTTGAAATTCTAGGAGCTTGTTCCTGAAAAAATTTTTTTTTCATTTAATAAAGGATTTTGAATTTTTGTTAATATTTTTATCTGTAAAAAGTTAAAGTAAAAAGTACTTTACTGAAAAATACCATTTTTCCAGTTGAATATTTTTATATTCATTTATTTTTTACATATTTTTTTAAAATATATGTAAAAATTTTATATATGTAAATAAAATAAAAATATTAAATATTAAAAAAATACTAAATTATCAAAATTAAATTCAACGATTACTTCAAATAAACAAAATAACTTAATTTTAAATTATATTAACATAACCTTCTATATTAATATTTTTAATTTTGTATATGCTTTGATTTTGCTTTTATAATTATATTACTTAACGACTTATTGTTAATTGTATTATCTTTTAATACAATTAAAATATTATTACTGAATTTTCAGTTGAGTCTCTCACTGAATTATTAGTTTTTTTTTTAATTATTTTTTTACTTCCACACTAAAAAAATACTACATTGCATCAAGTAGATTTTACTTGAATTATTTTGTTGCAAAATTATATTTTTGAAAGATTTACTTGAATTTGACAATATTTCTGGATTGACAAGATCCATTATAAATAAATAATAATAATAATAATTAAACTTGTATTTACTTGAGTCAAGTACAGAAATATTTTGTATTCAAATATATATTCAATTATTTTATTTCATTATTTGTTCTATTTTCTTTCTTTTTCTTTTATTTAATATCGACAATACATATATTTTTGAATATGAATACAAACTCGCAACACTGCTTTTCGTGTTTTGTTTTATTATTTATGATGTTTGTAAACATTTCATCTAATGTTTATATATTTCAATAATTCATTTTATTTAAATACAATGATTATATTTGGGCTGGAAAAATCACTGAAAATTAATTAAACATAATATTAAAGCCAAGCGCCATGACCGGGAATCGAACCAAAGACCTCGCGAGTAGAAAGCCGCTACCTTATCCAACGCGCTACTGCTGCTGTAATGCCAACTTGATATTTTTAGCAGCTATATTTGACGCAAACGGTAAAATATATTTTGACGATCTTTTATTGTAAAGGATAATTATGATTAAAATCATGTAATTATTCTTTCAATCAATTTGGTAGAAGCTTGAAGCAAAATAAATATTTATTGTAAATTCAAATATCATATCGAATTAGTTCAAGTAAAAAAAATATACTTGATTCAAGTAAAATATACTTAGTTCAAGCATATACAAGTCAAATATATAATATACTTGGAATCAAGCTATTTATTTTGTTTAGTTTATCATTTTTGTTTGTTTGTAATATTGCTATTTAAGCATTCTCATTTGAAAAAAAAAAATCTCATTTTCTTTTGTAAATAAGATATCATTCATTCGTATTAACATGACAGTAGGTTTTACACAAAAATTGTTAAAGAAATACATTTCAGATAAGATTTTAAAGAAAAGTTATAGATAAATGAATTTGTTGTGAACATAAGTACTCATGGCTTATCTTGTTTAAGAAAAACTATTTTTACGCAAAACTCTATTTTACAATGTCATTCTTCTTTTTGGGGACTTATAAAATACAAGAACACTTCGTTTATTAATTTGTGCATGACAGAAACATTTTCCTGATGTGACGTCTTTCAAT
>JABFPJ010003075.1:0-17218 GCA_022817425.1 Gryon sp. ZL-2020 | reverse complement strand
TTTCACTGACACAGCAGTATTGACACCTTTTTACATTAATATATTTTAAGAATCTAAATAGCAATATAACCTTTTTTTCATTTACTTATGTCAAAAAGTAAAATCATAATATTTATTTCTCTCTGTGTGACATTACTTAATAGAATCGAATTATTTAGTTTTCAATCAAATTATCAATTCATTCTAATCATACAAAATTGTTTTTGAAACAATTTATTATACGTTATTATTTGTTTTGAATGTTCATGGAAATCTTTTGTAATAAAAATACTAGCTATTAGTTATTAATTTTGCATTAATTAATTCCGTTTACTAATGTTGTCTATAATTTTGAACATGTATTTCCTTTTTTTAATAACAATCGTTAATTATTGCATTGTTAATGAATGGAAAAGTTGCTTAATAAATTTGTTAACAAAATTGTTATAAACAAAAGTAACAATTTATTTTTTATTTTGTTAATTAATTATTATAAATTTTCAATAATTGAGGTTTGTTAAATTTATTGCTATCATTAAAAAAATAATTTGATTATATATATGTGATTAATTATAACTTAAATTGATTTAACTTTACAGTGAAGTTATGTGGTTTCTCTTCTGGTTCTTCAGGTTCGTCTGGTTGTAGTTCCTCGCTGATTGGCTGGAGCCTTTCTAGTTCTGCATCTGTAATTTGCTCCTTTCGCCGTGATACCTGGCTTTCCCGATGGCGGCCAAGATGTAATAGGAGATGCGTGACAGATGGCACCAAGCAGGTGGATACTCCAACCATAGATGGAGTGACGATCATATATATTCCGATGATACCGGCGCTGACCGTACCAAAACCAACTACGTTACTCCATAACTTGTCCCAGGATTCGATTGATGATGGGTCCAGAAAATTATCGATTGTGATTTTTGGTTGATCTGACGAGTCCATTTCCATCATTCCTCTGGCTATATCATTCATGACGGCTGGTCTTTCAACTGGGAACATAATGTGGTTCCTCAGACGTTCCAGGTCACTAGATCAATATTTGTAGCCATTGGCTAAGTTTCCTGGACTGCTGTAATGCCAAGTCACCTTTCTTAATGGACGGATTTCTGTGGGGTTGTAACTCAGTTCAGGTTTCTGGGTTCTGCCTGGTAACCTAAACCACATTCCATTCAAGAAATACATAGTGGGCGTTAGCCTATCGCAGACAATTTCATTTCCCTTTTTTGTCAAAATTCTGTTCTTTGGTGGTAAAAAATATGATTCGTCGTTCCAAAGGACGAGGAGTTCCTGGTAATATTCTTGAGTCTCGCAGAATTTAACTTCAGTGCTGGTGCACTGGAAGATATGTGCGACTTCGCCGTTCATGGTGGCGTGGTATCCAGGTCCCTTCATGATAATATAGGCGAATTGCTCAGGATCTTCCTTGGCCATTCCAAATGCGTTTCTCAAGATTTGATGTTCTAACTCACATTGTTGTAACAGGATATCAATATACAATCGTTGCATCTGGCTTCTTATGTGTTTCTCTGAGTACACAAATTTGTTGTTTACATAACTAAACAGATTGAGATCTTGGTTTAAAATTGTTTTTGATTTTGTAACTGTTTCTCCTACAGGAACCTCCATCATCATTAGTTTTGGATGTTCAGTTTTGCTTAAGGTGTAACCGCAAACTCTGATTTTTCCGGTTTCTCTCAAAGCAAAAATTATATCGTTTGACTGGACTGTGTAATTCACCTCATTTGGGCGGGTATTTTTACTTTCCATTTTAGTTGCCTTGCCTCAGTATAATGGACCATATTACTCCAGATTGCAGATTGCAGGTTTCTTGTGGTTCCAGAAAGTAAATCCTCCTACTGGATCTATACATTTCCCGGTTGAGTATTCGCATTTGATTCCCTCAGGTAGGATCAGCTCTCCTTTCACGACGTTGGCGATTGCCTGCATTTTTCGTAAAGTGATTCTTACAACTCCGGTCACAAATACACTTTCCCAGGTCCTGCTTCCTTCGGCATAGCTTACTCCCGAACAAGTTCCTTCCGAGTCCACGCTTCCACGTGGTTTATTCTTAGGTTGTCAAGCAGGATGTTGTCGGTGAGTTTCCATCGCCTTCGGTTTGCATTTTCAAACAGTCGTCGTATGTGAGTTCACGATCGTATTCTGCTAATCTACCGGAAACAATATAGTTCCTGGAGAATATTCTGCAGTAGGTTATTCTTCTTTTTATCTCTAATCGACATTGTATGACTGTCACTTCCTTGTAATCTGTGATTTGGATTTGTTTGACATTTACTTCTTTGGTCGTTAATTGTGAACTTGGGAGGTCACAAGGTCCGACATCAAGTAGTGAAATTGTTGAAATGTTGATGTTTGGGGCTTGACAATTATATCCTAACATTCGGTATCATTGACAAGATGATGAACACGAAGATTAGTACCAGCAGGTCCAACGTGCTCATATGTTCAGTTCTTGCGTTTCCGATTCATCTCATGATTGTACTCCGCAGATGTTGAGTTAGATCAGTAGGTTGATTGGGTTGGTCGTATTGTACTTCTGGCCTGGATGCTCTCTCTCTCTTCTTGAATTCATTTTCTTGCTAATATATTATTTTTTCTTTTTTTCTTGTTCTGATTTATAGGGAATGTATAGTAAAACGGCTGGAACTCGGCGATTGGTCGGCTGGATCCTCCTCGATAGCAACAAGAAGATGGAATAAACGAGCAGCGAATGAAGCGAGAGTATTAGCGAAGTACAACAGAAATGCAAGCAATAATGATGATGGAAGCGGCAAGGAACTTGGAGCGAACAGATTTTAAGGAAATAAAGTCACAATATACTTCAAATTCAACTGACTTATTATTTTATTTTACTAAATAATTAGAAGTCTTTGCACGACTTGATCAATTTTTTACGAAAGAATAAACCGACCGAACTTTTTTAGAAGTGGAATCGAACTGGGCTAGAACTGAGATAGAACTGAGACGATTTGCCATAGTTACAAGAGTTTATATATCTTTAACTCCCATAAATTTCTTCCCTTCTAAGATTTGATAATTACTTCCGTAGTCTTGCGTAATTACCTTTTTCTCGGTAGCGCGCTTCTAATATGACCTTGCGTCGAGTGCGTGGAGACATAATCGCTTGATTTTACATTAGATGTTCTTAGTTTTTCGGCTGTTTCAATATTCAAATCAGTTTTTTGTTATGGCATGAAATGTCATATTTTTAGTTTCGTCAATCTCTATTGCTTTGTTTTCCAGAATTTGATGGAAATATCATGTCTAAGATTTTGTTTGTCTGAATTTGAATAAATAATAGATGGAATTTGTACATTCCATCACACTCTCTTCAGGGAGTTGACTCAACTCCATGGCGGAATTAGATATATACAACTCCATGGAGGGATTGATTTAACTCCATCTCATAGTTTGTTTTTTTAGTGTATGTATGTGCATAAGTGAACATACAATAAGTGAATTTTCACTTATGGCAAAGTTATATGTCTTCCACTTATTGGTTATAAGTGTATATAAACGTAGAATGAGTGAAATTGCTCATATTCAAATTTACAGACTGTATAATATTTAAAAAATTTACATTTATGCATATTATATCTTCATTTCAAGTATTTAAATTTAATACAAATATTTTATGTTTTATTTACAATTGTTTTCTTTTAATATAAAAGTTTCTAATTAATGAAAATATAAAGCGAACATACGTTATTAACCCTTTCCTTCCCACTGTAGCTTTAAAGCAACGTGTATTTTACAAAGTATTCTTCATTTTTCAAATAAAAGTTGCACTTAAAGTGTTTGCGCTGACTTTTATATGTTTAATCAACCAAACATCTATAGAAAAGGTAAATTTTTCATTGAAACTATTGAATTTGTATAGGACTTTATAATAATCTTTTCATTTTTATTGAAAATAATTTGGTATTGAAAGGGTTAAAATAAATATGAAATTCAAGTTTATTAATTAAAAGATGACATGATTTTTTCAGCAAAAATAATAAAATTTCACTCGCTGCAATATTGTACAAATATGATAATATTATAGACTATTAATTAGAGTTGAAGATAATTTAACATACATTCATTACATGCGAAGGGTCTTTTGCAATTTAAATACCAAATAATGTTTTACATGATGCCGAGAGAAAAATCACTTATCTTTCTTTATTCTGCTTTAATTACTTCATTCTAATTAAATGAATGCTGGCAATGTTCTGCATTTTTTTTATTTCATGTCATTTTCTTTTAATACCTTCATATTCTGATTATACGTTTTTCATGTACAATTTTTAAAATGATTTTCAAAATTGCAAATAATTAATACACAAAAAATTCTTAAGAATTTATGGGTTCTTTACATTTTATGTTTCACAAATTATTTTTTTATATTATAATTACAGGGAAATTATTAAATGGCATTTTTTTAGCAGATATATACTACTTTGATTGTTTCATAAGTGAAAAACCTTCAATAAAGAAGAATTTAAATCAAATAAACATATCACCATGATAATAAAATTACTCAAATTGGCTTGGCTACTGTGAGCCTATCTAGCCTTGAAAAAGTCCCAACCATGAACCCAGTTGGAATGCAGATTTGATGCTGGGTACGAGCCAAATAAGCATGTGCTCTAACTAAAAAAAAAAAAAAAAAAAAAAAAAAAAAAAAATTCTTTTCGACGCAAATTATGCATATAAAGTATATATGAAAACGGAATATGAAATTTTTATTTTCAGGATAATCCCGTACCGATGTATTTTTGTTGGAATATTGTTTCATTTTTATCTTTACATTTTTATCCAATAATATGCTGAACCTTAAACATAGTGTGACTTTCATTGTTTTTATGTGAAACTGATATTTTTATTAGAAATTTAATAACATTTTTCTACATTTTTAAAGTTTTCTGTAATAAAATTCTTTTTTTAAATATATTGTACATTAATTAATATTGAAAGTTTATATCTTTATAAAATTAAATTATAATACAAATGTAATTATCATGAACTGAAATTTGTTTTCCATATATTCTTAATTATTAAAAACAATTTCGTTCTAATATTTTAGATTAATAAAAAATGACAAATAAAAATGAAAAAACTGAACACGCCTACTTTGTAGATTCGTTCGTTTGGTGGTCTCGTTAAAATCTCACGGCTACTTAAATCGGCCGAGGCAAGGGCCGCACAGTGCACATTGACAATGAACGAAACGATTGGAATAAGTTGTGTGCCAAAACAGTCCCCACTCTATCAGACGTTGGTGTACACTGCGACCCGTGGGGGAGGTCAGGGGATTGTCTTATAAAGCTAAAATAAAAGCAAGAAACAAAGCAAGGGCCCCGGACGTGGCAAGCTCGTTCAATCTTGAGAGGGTGTTTTACGGTAGACAGTCCGCGGTGCTCGATAAGTTCAGGTACTTAGTTCCCACACTGGTGTCAATTCGGTGAAAAGTGCCAAACTAAGTGAATGTTTTTCGAGTGAATTATTGAAGGAACGCAACTTTACATACAACACATAATCAATTCGGGACAAAAGTAACAAAACCAATGCAATATAATATAATTCAATAAGGATGTTTAATCAGGATTTGATTTACTGGAATTTTCATTTATAAACAAGTGCAATTAAATCAACGATATAATTTTTTAATTTTTATTTGAAAATCTTTCTAATTTAAATTTGAATTGTTTTTTGTCATTAAATTGGACTTTTGAATGATATATCAGTTGTGATAGAAGTGATTTCAGTTAAACAAACAATCCCTGGGAAACAGCCTTACAAGTCTGACCAAACATGTTGTATTTTCCCTGAAAACTGCAACTCGCACGTTTTTTTCGATTTTTTTTCTTTTTTCGAATTCATCTCTCATTTATTTGACTTTGCTTCAGCTTGAAAAGTGAATGCGAAATCGCGTTTCCGTTGCACACAAATTCTAAAGCAAATCTGTGGTAATTTGGACTCGCGGATAGGATGATTTCTCAAGTGGTCATGACAGATTGATTTTCGTTGCAAGACATATACGTAACCGGGGATCTTCTCTCGATTTAGTGCAGTGATGCGAGACCGACTTTTAAAGCCGGCCAATTCTTTTTCCGACGTACACATTTATTTTCTACTTTGCTAACAAACATGAAGCGATCAGATGCAACGATAAACAATCACGCAATTCGAATATCGATACTTGCAAACAACCCGCCGGCGTCGCCGTTTTGTGATTAGACGCGTGAAAATGTAACATCGATATGATGTTTTGTTTTTGCATTTGGTTTGTGCTTTATCTTGGGATATATTGTGCAAAATTATACATTTTTCAAAATTATTGTTTAAATCAAAAGTATTACAATAAAACTTATTTTTTGCTTAAAAATTGAAACAACAATAAATGAAATATATAATATTTATTTATACATATAACTATAATCTGTAGAAATCTTGAGTTATTTTCAGAAATATATTTTCGAATAAATTGCTAAAACTGAAAATCAATTTCATTTGACTTCAATTTTCACCTTGATTCGTCAACGAATGTCACTTATCAACTGCCAACCAAAAATAATATAAATCACATTTCTGTTCAACAATAAAATCGTTTTATATTTAAATCATATCTGCAACTTATATCACATGAAAAGCAAACAGCACAGATCAGAAGTTGTATTGAATTTGCTTTCCTTCAAAAATTTAATATTTATTTAAGAATTATAATATAATAAATATTGAATATAAACGAATTATTATGTGTTTAAAAGTTCTATTCTTTTCATTTTTTAATTAAAAAGGTAAATTTAAAGTATAAGAAAAGTGTCAGTTTCATTCTGCTTTTCAATCTGAATAAGTAAAAAAATCAATACATACGTCGTGTACATATTTATAATGTGAAAAATGGATGTGTAAAGTTAAATTTGAAATGCAGAAAACATCATGTCGTGGATGGAAGAGGAGCAACCCGCGTGGGGAGGCGATGAAGCTGCCCCAGGAGGTGGTGCTCCTACGAAAGGTGCTGAAGGAGAAGCAGTAGGAGTAGCAGGAGAAGCAGGAGAAGCAGGAGAAGCAGGAGAAGCAGGAGAAGTAACAACAGGTCCCGGTGGCCGACAAAAGTGCGCTCCACCGCATTACACCTATCATTGGGTTCGACCCCTTTTCCTAAACTACCGCTACATCTATGATTATAGGTCAGTTCAGCTTACTGATGACGTTAAAGCTTCTTTTCAAGCGTCCGCCAACAAGCGCTCTATAAATGTTTCAATTAAACTTGCTACTTTGTAGCGTACTTTTTACATACACTGAGAGAAATTTTATCACAAAATACACTACTTTGATATATGAAAAATTAATAAAAATAATTATTATTTTGTATCATAAAAAATTGAAAATTTTATTATGAAAATAAAAGTGCAAAATTCACTATGCAAATAGAAAAATTTCAAGTTCTATTATAAAAACAAAATTGGCAATTTTGAATGAATGAATATAAAATAAAAAATTTTACGATGAAAATAAAAGATCAAAAATTAAAAAAAAAATCAAATTTATTACAAAAAAACTTCTTGTTGGAATTGAATGATAAAATGTATCATTGTTGTTTTTTAAAATTAAAAGCAAAACATTATGATTTTTCAGGCAAAATTATTATAATGATGTGATTGATTGGATGAACAAAAGGCAAAAGGGGCTTTACCGTGAGGAACCACGTGCCGAAGAATGGGCTGAAAGAGCACTTAGAACATATACAACTAAGAATAAAAATCCAAGTATCAAACGTTCCGCCGACATGCGAATTATTACAAAAATGCCACATACACCGAGACATTACAGCTATCACACCCGAGCATATTACAGTTTAAAGTATCAAAAGATACTTTGAAAAAACAATCGCACTGATATGACTGAACTGATATTTACGGGACATTTGTTCATCAAAAAATCTACTTTAATTCGGAAAAATAGATGACTCAATTTTAACAATTATATTATTTGTTAAATAAAGTTAAACAAATTGTTTGAAATTGATATTTTGAAAATTGCTATTTTTATTAGAAAGTAAAAATAATTGAGGGATCTATTTTTCGATTTTCAATTATACCGATTTATTCATTATACGAGCTCGTAAAAAAAAAGATTTCGGTGGATTTTTTGTACATCAAATCATACTCTACTGTAAAGTTATCAATAAAATTTAAGAAGTAATTATTATATGTTTTTATTCTTCTCCTAATTAATCAAACTGATTTTTTCTAAAATATACTTTTCATTATTTAACATTTTGTCCATACTATTTATTTTGCAAATTCAAAAGTCATTATTTTGTATGAATCCACGTCAATGAAGCAATTTAATGGAAATAAAATATAACAGAGAAATGCAAGTTAAAAAGATAAGAGGAATTGTTAAAAAAACAACATTTTGAACGAATATAATGTCAACACTTTAATGTAGCAATGAGTTGATACACAAATGGTTCATTTTATATTTATAGTAAATAACTGTTAATCACTATCATTAATCGTAAGTACATATTGGTAAGACGCAAAGCAAAATTAATTTTCGAACACTTCCTCGTCTCATATACACAAATACATGACTAATCAATCAATTCATTATACATTAAACGCAATGCCAAACGCAATATCTATAATTCATTTACAGATATACACTTATGCTGCAACATTGTCTTACAATTTTTTCACAAATCTCAATGCACCTGCAATCATTTGTTCTATTCGTAAAGGAATAGGACATACAAATGTTTAAACATTCTCAGGATTTCATTAATTATAATCATTAACTGATATATGAATGTATATATATAGATTCAAATAATTCACATTGTATTAAATTATTAATAGTTGAAACATTAGCATTTATGGTAGTTACTTGTATCTGCAAAATGAAAATATAATTAGTTGCAAATGACATTTAATTTAAACATTAAAATTGCATAATTGTCAGTTATAAATTTTACCTAAAAAATATATTTGTTAAAGTATTTAAATAATTCTTAAAAGATATAAGAGTTTGTTCTTCATATTAAATGAAATGCAAATAACTTGTTTCTTTAATTTGCACATTTAATAAAACTGTATAAGAATAACATTTATAATTGCAATTATCATATTTCAATGTTCATTGTATTATGTATATTTGTAACTGGAAAAAAGTCCGTGCAATGTTCGTGAATGAAACGATCCGGGAATCAATGTGAAGGAAATATATATGCTGTTAAAGTTACGAGGATGAAGATAAACTGCTCTTTTCATGTTATATATAGTCTAGTTTGAATGCTATTCTGGTCTAGTTTTCAGTTAGATTATACTTTTGATTATGATTTGTTGTGTTATTTTGATAATTATTGTCCAATAAATTTTCTTTGCAATACCATTAACCAGGTAAAAAATGCTAATGATATGTGCGAATCGAGGAAACTTTTGTTCATCATTTATTATACCTCCTTTCGTTCGCATCAAAGTTTAAAATGAAAAACAAAATAGAGGTGTGTTTAAATTACAACTGCCATCTAATTATAATATTTTCAACGACGTTAATTACTGACCAAGCGCCAAAAAGCTCTCCGACGTTATCCATTTTACTTTGTAAGAAAAAAAGCCTTGGATGCTAAATTAAGATTGCTTCTGGTTGACGACTTTCTTGAATTGTTTACAGAGAAATGATCGTGAGTCACTGGCGAATGTGCCATCAAGTCTGCATTTTAAACGGGATTCGGAAAATTTATTAGAAGCGTAAACATTTACTCTTCCACGTATAAAGAAAATAAAATAATTGTAAGAAGTCATGAAACGTACGTAATTTAGACTAAGAAAATGGTGCTTTAGATATAAAGAAAATAGAACCATTTCGTTTTATAATTATTATTACATTATATTTTCTTTTACTATTATATCACTCACGAGTCTCTTTAAACTTAGAATTTTCAACTGGTAATACCCGTTTTTGAGATAAATCCTGTGATGTTTAATGTGCAAAACAAATATAGTCATTGAAATTCGTTACTTCTTTTATAATATTTCATTTGAAAATCGAAATTTTTTATTTAAAATTTAATAGTTTTAATAATAAATAAGTAAACAATAATAATAATAATTTAATAATTATTAATAATTTAACAATAAATAGTTATTAAATGTGTGAATATTTATATGTTTTTATATTTATTTATATTTATTTACCAATGACATTCAGTTTAATTTCAAAGTAGTATAAATGTCAATACTGAATTTTAATAATTAATTTGCATACGCTTTTAATTCGTATCATACTTGAAAACTAGCTAAACAAACGACGGAAAAGTTGAATATACCAATATTGCGTTTGATACATTAAGTCTCATTAAATATTAAATAACGTTGATTTAGTTGGATTGAATAAAATGAAAAATGTGTAAAGTCAAATTCAACTGAATAATTTAATACACACAGTAAACGTTATATCTCCGCAAGGTAGTCTATACATGATGGCCTAACGAGAGCTTCTCGTGGATTAGATTTCAGCGAGATTCTCATTGACAATTACGATCCAATGTTTCTGCTTGCAATCATGCTCATGGTACAAAGACACATGAATGTATGCTTCAGTAATTCACGAACAAGTTCTGTTGATCAGACCACAACTTGGTTGTGCTAATACTTGATTCGATTTTTTTTGTCTAAAAATCAAGTGATTAAATATACATTTGTTCGATTGGTCAGCATAATGTAAGCAACTATTGACAATGAACAACATTCAAAGAAATGTCGGTGAAATGAAAAATGGTTGATGAAAATGAAGACACAAATAAATATAATTAATGTTTATACTTACGATGTAACTCTCATACTTTGTGTATTCAATAAAACAAATTAATTATGTAAATTTTTGTATATCAGTAATCTTTTTTTTCATAAAATTGAATTTTTTTATTATTAGACAAGTAAAGATTCTTATTAAAGATTGAACAAGAAAATTGGAATAACACGTTTTTAATTAGATGAGTTAAAATTTATTTAAACAATATGTCATCAAGTTATAGTAAAAATCAGCAATTGTATACCTCGGAGTATAGAAGGTACTTACAGATTATTATTTCGAAGCTGATATTGAATGCTCGATATTTATATTTGTGAATCAATAGTTAAGAAATGGTTTTGGCACTTGTATAAAATGGGAAGGGTTGAAAAATTCAACCAAAATTTATGTATAAGAAGAAAAGTATGTCGGTTGGAAAAAGAAAAGGTATATATATATTTTATTGAGATTAAAATCTACAAAGTCGGCCAAGTCCGTCAAGAAGGGAACTTTATTTTGATATCCGTAATTTAGTATAAATATAGAGTCAATAAACGTTACACTAAGATCCAATATACATCATTATTACAATCATAATAATTAAGAACAATAACATGTTACAAAAAAGACATTCCAGTAAACATCGTAAAATATAACATCTTGTAATGTATTATGCAATTCGTTATTTGTTTTACGACACCAATTTATGTAATTTACTATTTATTTGATATCCACTTTGCGGAACAAATCACTGCATCGAGTTACAATTGTATAGAATACTTACAAACAATACAAATCAGTTATTTCATTAGACTCGTTTTGCCTCTTTTTGTCTTCTTCTTCTTTTTTTACAATTATTTTACATATATAACATCATTATATCTTAAAATATCAATGCAAAAGAAAAATTAATCGTTTACTTGAGAACTGCGGCAAATGAATCACTGAAGATGAATGCACGCGAGGTGATAGTGTGCTGATGATATGTTAAAATATATATATAATCAAAAATGAAATTCTAACTAAATTTTGTTCCTAACTCGGTAAACTCTCACGAGGAACGTATGTATTCTTGTGAAACTTCGTTTACGAGGGAAAATGATGATTACCCTCTCGGTTGCGCGTGAACATTTTTTCAATTATCTAAAAGCTCTGGTGAAATTCACACTGCAACTTCACAGTCGATTTACGATTTTTGTTTGGCCCAGGGCAAAATTCCCAACCCATCCCTTTTTCCCATAAGTGAATTCTACGAAGCATTTTTGTTTGTATCAGTTTTAACAGGTAAAAAAATTACCTCCTAAAAAAAGATATTTATGAAGTGTTGGAACAACGTATGTACACACGCACACAACTGCACACCATAATCCAGGGAAAATTTGCTATATCAAGTGTATGGATAAGTACCATTTTGTTTTGTATTGTGCAATACTTGAGAATTGTAGAATTTTATATATTTATATATATATTGCCACACGTTTGATAGCTTTTGCGCGTTTTTCTCCACACAACAATTCCGCGACGACAGGACTTACAGTTTTTAATTGACGAAATGAATTGGTTATTTTGATAGCTGTTAACTTGTTTTCCCCATCCTTTAACTTTCCGGCAAAACGTCATGGTCAAATTTCAAAGATGGCCGTTGTTTGAAAGAAAAATATAAAGGATAAAAATGTTATCATAACGTTCGCTGAATGGTGTACTTTTATGCAACAAGAAGAGACTCCTTTTACTGTCCAGCACAGGAAGGTTAATGACAACTTTCATATCCTTCCTTCGTCATCATCCTCTCCTCGTCCTGTAATAAATTCTTATACGTTAAATTGCAGTAAAATAAAAAAAATGCATCGTACTTTTGTTGAACATCTAAAGAAAATGTCAATTCGAAAACTTATATAGTCACTATATTTATTTTGTCTTGAGTGCTTATAATTAAATCCCAGGTTGCAAAAGTTTAGCCTTCTAAAATCAGCTTTTAGGCAAAACGAAAGATGAAATAAAGAATAGCATTTAAATTGATGAACAAAAAGTCGTTCAAACATCGTTTCTTTGAATTTGCATCATCACCATCATAATTGAGCACAAAATCTATATCGTGTATGTTTAAAATCATGGAAAAACTGAATTCCGAAGTACACTTTATGTCCTATATGTATAAAAATAGATTATAGATTTGTTTCTTTACTTTCTACACATTTACTTAATTGTACAATTTCGTTAACTCTATAATACAAAGCAATGATCCAAATTATGATAACACGTGACCTTTGTATTTTTCTGTCATTTATACCTTTCAAAAGTGATGTTTCTATCTCATCCCTTTCGTTATTCAATTAAATTCCTGCCATCGTCATACTTGCAGCAAAAGTCGTTTGTGATATTTTTGTTTATTTATTGCTGGTTTTTTGTGTTTAGGTATGACATTTGCATTTCATCGTCATCTTGAACTTATACCTAAAAGGTTTCATAGATCTAAAAAGATAAAAGTAGTAGATGACAGAGGGTTGGATTGTTTGGCAGTTGACTTTGGCAGACATTTTTAGGCCAGACAATTAGAACCAAAGCATGTGGAATTTAGGTCGAAATGATAATCAAGATCAGAGCGCCATCTGCAAAACAATGAAACCCTCCATCGATGAAAGAGTTGATTCAGATTATAAGAACAAAGAAATAAAGCGCTGTGTTGCGGTACTTAAATCCCTTTATATAATATAATTCATCGCAAGTGAACTGCACTTTGAAACGGTTTTGCCTCAAAGCTGTGTTTTCATTAGTTATTCCTGTTTTTTATTCTTCTGTCGCTGTTTCTTTTTTTGGTTTTATAGTTGAAAACGAGATAAATCGCAAATTCCTTTTTTTACTGTTAATATCTTCATCATATACTCTGTAACATTACTCTAAAAATTCAGCGGAAAATCGCGAGTTAGAGTCTGATATAATTAGTTAATCATGTGTGTATTCTTAAATGTTAATGAGCTCGAGACGAATAGACGTTTATTAGAAGAAACAGTAAAGTTATCGTCGACGCGCGATCGTCCGATGGCCGCGACGCCCGCGGCAATCTCTTTTCATTTTTTTCTATATTTATGTATATATTTTTATATTTATATATAATGTCGAGTGAGTTAAAAATCTGACGATATATTACAAGAAACATTAATTAAATAACGTTACTAAAGCTACCGCGTCGCAGCTGGACATTATATCACGCTGAAGCGAAATTCGTCTGCTGATTTCGTATAATTTAAGTCCGCTCACGTCTTATCACGGATTATTAACAATAATGTTAGTGTCACTCGCATATCACACGTCAAATGAAAAATAAAAATATATGTATATTATTTGTTTGCATCTTTTTCTTCTGTTTTAAAATTATTTTCGTTATACCCTAAGTTAACTATGGACATCATGCTTTTTGTTCTTGTTTTTGTATTTTGCATTAATCCGCATTTCTTGTGTCTTTCTGTGTATAATTACTGGCTGGTAATGTTTGCCTCCAAGTATAACTCATGTTTCTGCATCTTGTTCGTTTTTCTTTTGTTAATTGTTCTGCTCAATATATATGTATCATATAATATATTATAATCATAACTAATTTTCGCAACAACGATCACTTGTTCGGTAGAGTGTTTCTCAATTGTCTTCTTTTTTTTATGTTCTCCTAAACCATTCGCACGGACGCACACCGAAGGACATACACTCACAAAAATAAACGTCTAAAATCGCACGCGTCGAACTAGTCTGATATCGTAATGTCAGAGGCAAGTCACCCGTTGGACTCGATACGTGCTCCAATCCCGTCAGCCGATAATCAATTCGGACTCAATCGCTCGACTACACTTCTATTCATCCGACGCTTCTGATTTCACGCTTTTTCACATTTTTTTTGTTGTATTTTTCCCGCCATTTATTTTATTCCTTCTCCTTCAATTCATCCATCAAAATATACAATTATTTAGTTCGGCTTTCGATACTTTTTAATTATTTATACAATATGCCATTGAAACAAAATCGTTTTAATAAATATACATATCAAAAATATAAATTACCATTTAATATCTAATATTTATAACACATTTTCGGTTCTCATTTCTCATAATAATCTACAATTGTATATAATGTCTATTCTCAAATTTTGCGCCTATAATTTAGTTGGTTTTGTTATTAAATATTTATGTAACAGATTATGTTATGTATCATAAATTGCCGGTTTCATACTTAATTAACTTAAGTATAATTGAGAATTCTTTTTATTCTGGTATACAAATGAGAAAGTAAAATGTGTTATAAAGCTTGTAAGACAAACATAAAATGGTGACACAATTACACTTATCGACGTAAATTCACGTTTAGCTATCTTTTATTTTCTTCTTTTTTAAACAAAATAAAATATCATAAAGATGTAGATTTCCGGCCGGCGGGATGACATCGCATAAAGCTCGTGCTTGCGAGCATCTGTTGGACTGTCACCGCTTATCCGCAATAAGATTAACAATACAAAATTGTGCTCATACAAATGTATACGTGGGTGCACCAGACGTCTTAAGGTAGTCTTTGTTGAGTATTTTGGATTAGATGACGCTTGTACTTTGTACGAAGTCAGAGGTTCTCTTTTTTCTCTTAATTCACTTCATTATGTTCACGTATATACTGACAATTCGTTTCTATTGAGAACAACAAATTGAAATTAACAACGAGTGAGACACAATTTTTCATTCGCCACTTTTTTTGTTATGAATTTTCTACAACGTGAATCATGGACCGTTGATTTAATTCAAAAGTTAAATTTTATATTGAAAACGCGGCAACAACGAGGTAATACATCCGACGAAATTGCGCATGTTTTGTCGTCGTTTTGAGCATCGTTGGTATCTACATCCGGACAAACGTTACTGCACAAACAATAATTTGCCTTGACAAATCAATATTGATATTTCGTAAAATCAAATTTTTCAATATTATATTTCTAAATTACATACATTTATTTTCTGTACATTTTATTTTTTTAAATTTCATTTTGGCAAGCTTGAACATTTGATATAAAGGCATTTTATTTCCACATTAAGCAACATCTGAAATGAAACCATTTTTCATCAAAATAAAGAAGCAAAATTAATGCCTGCGAATGACATTTCTCCGACATGTGTTTATCTCTAACACAAGTTGACCATCTCGGATTCTGGGCCAAAAGTTGAATAAGAGTTGCAGAACTCGAGATGATCGGTTGGAATAAAATTTGTCTTTTAAGAATAAATTATCGATATTAACAGGGTGGTTGCATGCGCATTTCCTAGCGATACGAAGTGTCTAATGGCAACGCTCCTAACGTACAATGTCCCAAGCGAGTTGCACCTCGCTTCGTACAGGACCAACTGCAGCTCCAATCCGGACCCGCATCTTCCCTATCAACCCCTTCAAACATCTTAGTTTAATATCCAGTTTTAGTTTATTTGAATATTCAGTTTGTCAACAAATCTCATTAGTACATTAATTAACTCAAAAATCGATAGTTTTTGAAGATTTAATTTCATTTAAGTGAATGTTGAAGTTACATCATGTTTGACTTAATTCTTAAGTTATCACTGAAATATTCTGAATTAATTGAGTGAAGTTAACCAACAATATTTTAAACATTTCTTGGATGCATTTTTGGGCGAAGATATCGGGTGCAGATTTGGCGTCTGTTGGTCAGTTGTCTTCGGTAAAGTAAGACGGAGCGACTGGACTAGTCTTGTCGACTAGCTTGCGGTTTGCCCATGCGCCGTGAGCCCAGTGAACCTGGGCGACCATCGGAGTCCGGGCCAATTAATTCGCCGTTTGCGAACTCGGTCACACGTGCGAACCGTCGAATCGGCTTTGACCGAGCCGAGTCAAAGGTCGTTTACTTTTGATTCTCGGAAGGCTGAATGTCAAGCGATGATCAAACTGTCGTTCTATCCTCCATCGTCGATACCGATGGGAAGAAAAAACGATAAACGTTTTATTAAAAATCATTAAGTTTAAGGCTTAGTGAGAACCATTTTTCCCCTTTCCTTTTTGTTTGTGTTTGTGTTTTCTAGCTCGATAAAGACTCGCTCAATTATAAACGATGCCTTTTTATATTATCTTCTTCTTCGTTTTTCTTATTTAACAATTAATAGCAGTAAATTGTTCAAACAAAAGTAATTGAACAAGTTTGTGGATGAAGATGGGAAAATGCTTGAGGATAATAGATGTGCTTTAATTGAAATTCATTCAAGTAATTGAGTTTGTTATGTTCCAAAGATCATTTTTCCATCCATTCTGGATTTCTCACGCAGCGAACTCTGCAATTCTAGTTGCATAAAAGAAAATCCAAAAAAGAGTTTCGTGAGATCGGATCTCATGACTTAATTGTGTTTACAACTTGTGTACCGAAGTTGACCATCCTTCTCAAAAAAAAAAAAAAAAAAAAAAAAAA
>JABFPJ010003074.1:0-17229 GCA_022817425.1 Gryon sp. ZL-2020 | reverse complement strand
AGCTGACTAACGTTGATTCAATGTTGGCTCAAAGTGGATCATATGTTGGTGCAACGTTGATAGACAATGTCGTTTGCCAATGTTGGTAAGATACTGTTACGACTGTAAAGTGGTCTAAATATTGGCAATTTCTGCCTGGGTTGTTTTCTCTCTATGTCATACTTAAATATGACAACCCGGACGAAAATATAAAATATAATTTTATATTATAAATATATGTGATATTGCCGCAATTAATATATAAATTATATACTTTTTTTATACATAACTCAGAAACATATATTTCATTTAAACTCGAAATACATAAAAATATAAAAATTATATATAATATATATAAAAAATATGTACAATTGATATATAAATTGCGGCAATATATGTCGTATATCATTTTCTTCCGTGAGAGACGTCTTGAATAAATTTGTTACTTTGGTAACGTGTTTAATATTCAAATTTGAAGCTGGAAGTGTGATTTTTCCGGCGTTAACGGGTAAAATTGATTAATTTATGCGTATAATATGAAATAAACTAATTGTTTAAAAGTCATATAATTGCGATTTTGTGGTTAATATAATTCTAGTAATATATTATCTAATAATATATATAATTCTGTTTGTGTTTTAGAATTTAGATGTATTTACAATCATAATAATTTTTTTCAGTGTTATATTATCTACCATTGAAACGTCAAATCATTAGTACATTTTTCATAAAATGTACATATTCATATACATTGTAGGTTTTTCAATGATCGTTCAATCATTTAAAACGTAAAATAAACGTAATTATCTTAGTAAAAATTGATATTATACTAATTGAGATATAAAGCTATCAATTTCTACTAGAATCATTTTGAGGTAATCATTAAGTGAAATTTACTGAAGATTTATAGCAGAAATTCACGCCGTTTATACAGTGTTTAGGTTGCATCGTCAATCACAAACATGTTAAACGCGATATTTGTTGAATGTAACGTTTTCGTAGCGTATCGTGCGTCAGAAATGTTCATTAAATGTTCGTCATTGAAATGCTTCTTACTCAATGTCGCACGCAGATGAGATTTAAGCTGATGAAGGTTGGAAGATGACCTCTGTACAACATAAGGCAGCACGAGAAAAGAAATATGTATTTCAAGTACAACATTTAACCGTTGATTAACAGTTGATTCAAGAATGGATTCGTTACATAAACCTTAACAATTGATACGTTTAACTCTTTGCTCAGTTATGAATTATAATTCAATATAAATCTACAAAAGTTAATTACGAAATACAAATTCAGTACACGTCGGGTAAAATTTCTTACGATACAAATTCTTACAATCTCGATATATTTTTACTATACTGTCTAAGAACGTGGGGATAAAATTCAATTATAATAAAGTTTACCATACTGTCTCTATATTATTGTTATATTTTTTACGTTATTAAAAATTTTACCCTAATACCATTATATATTTCATAATATAACGGGTACCCATCTATGTACTGTCCATTGCTGCTGTTGCTTAGCTTGAAGTATCAGCTGATGCGTCCGCTCGTGCGCCACCTAGAACGTCGACGTATCATCCAAAGCATCTTGGCCATCTTATTTAGTTAATACTCACAGTAAATATGAAAACCATACATTTTATGATACAGTATTGTAAAATTGATTCGTCTAGCTACTTTTACCATACTGTATGAGAAAAAGAGCTTACTGTGTTATATTGTTTGAGACATTATGTTATAAATATACTTGAAAATATAGTATAAAATATCAGAAAATCGCTGTTGTCCCTTGTTTGTTATGCACAGTATAGTAACTTTTATGCAAATTTTCCGGACGTGTATCAGTTGTACATGCTTATATAAAACATTTGTATTCATCTTTTGATAAGTTTATTAATCCAATGTCTTTTGTTTACTGACACATTGCAATATTTGTGAAATATAAAAGATCATTTAATCCATGTAAAAGAAATTATCATTTGTGTTACGTTATTTCTTTCATAAAATTACCTTCAGTTGCTTTTAATTTATTAATCCTTACTCATTACATTAAAACATATTTCAGAAATAGGTCTTTTAAATTTTAATGTATTCTAAATGTATTAATATATTTGTTATTAATGAAATTCTTTTTTTTATTATTTAAATCAGTATAAACGAATTTCATTAATGTTTTCGCGATATTCACACGAAGACGCCTTACAACAGTTTATCTTGCAAACCTAAAGATTCCAGTTAACAAAATTTTCATTGACATCGTTATATCAATGAAATAAACAAACGACGACAAATATTTTCTTTCCAAAATGGTTAATCTTTGTCGATAATCAAAAGCATTCCTAGCAATCGTCAAGGCTGTTTCAAGTGTCTTTTGGTTTACGGCCTCGATAATGTGATCTTGAACGGCCGATTATGGAGTGCCGCGAGCGAGTCATGTAAGTCCAATTACGCGGGTGATTTCTTCTCAATGACGCGTCTCCCGTTACAAATGTATTCATTATTCCAAGTGTAGACGTCTAATTGCAATCATCCAATAGCCCGTTGTTTCACACGACAGTTTACTCGGATCTCATAATGTAATCTAAAACTATTATATATTATACTTTCATTTTAAGTTTCATTGAAATATGACATTGATTTTTCATAAAAATGATCATAAATGACAATTTCGAGGCAAGTAGAAGATGTTGATGATGTTCAACTAAAATGATTTTTCTACCATTACATTTTTGATACACGCTATTGAATTAATAATAAATCAACTTCAATATATGTATTTCCTCTTATAACCTTAAGTTAATATTGACTTAAGGTTATAAGAGCCTTAACTTTTAAACAGCATAGAAAAGTTTTTTTTATATACAATTATGCAAAAGTGTCTTTTACTTTATTCCATTTTTTCTGCATTCTCAATAAAATATCTCTGATTCAATGTGATTCTCTTTATATTATATAATTAAAGGATATATAATATACTTCCTAAAGTATTTCCTTTAAATGGAATCCTTTACCGTGACATTACGTACTCAACCGTTTTGAATATATTTTGTCAATCAGTGTTGAAAGTTAATTTTTAGAATCTGTGCCTTTTTTTGAAATCAGCATTTCAAGTTCAAATCCTCCAAAAGTAAAAAAAAAAAAGTTGGCAACTCATTGCCGAATCGCAAGAGAAATAGTAATCGTAAAACAGCAGTTAGAGATTGAATTGACCGATGCGATGACGACTCGTCAGTGAATCGCTTTTTTGCTGGGATGTAATCGCATGGAAATTTTCGATTTTATCGCATTTAATACAAAAAATATACACCGGCAAAAAAAATGTACTTATACCAACAAAATTCATCATTGAACTGATAGTCACAACTCAATGTAAAGCATATAATATTAGGTTAAGTATGCCGTGAAAGTAGTTTTAAAAACATTAGAACAACAAGATTCATTTTTAAATCTATATCGCACCATGGTTAATTCAAATATGAGACGTCTAATATGTGTAAAACATAGATTGAAAACTTTTGAAACAATAACGAAACACTTATAACCTCAATAATGTCATTCAAATTTTGGTTCTATTATATTGGTATAATTGATTTAATATGAAAGTACGGTTAGAATGAAAACTTTCGGTTTATATTGACATTTTGTTGGTTTGATGGTATTTTTTTCCCGGTGTAATAGTATTCAAATTATGTAAGAATTCAACATGCAAGTAAATTTAAACATAAGTAAAACAAGTAAATAATTACAGTAAGACATCCAGTTTCAGGACAGCTGATTAGTTCCGTTTGCATTGAAAATGATGTCTCGTGATATCTCAAATTTTGTAGCAACTTAATGATGTTATCTTTCGAATTCTCTTCAAGTACTTTCAATTTTAATGGCTGTGATATTTGCTTCAGAGTTCGTTCTGAAATAACAATGGTGCCGGATTCTGGTCTAGCAACCAACGACGTATCGTGCTTTTCATGATCAGTAATTTTGACTGGTAGTAAGTCATTAGATAATTCATAAGTCGAGTAACGGTCACTCTTCACAGACACATCAAAAATGGGATTTGAGTGTCGAAACACCGGTGGAACATCTTTAGCTTTACACAAGTTTTTGCGTTTATGTATTGTATTTGGTCCTGATGACGTGTAGGTTACATTGCAAATTCCCGATGCATCAGTTTCTTCAAAATCACCGTCAAGAGTTTTGTACTGAAAAATACTGACAATTCCTTTCTTGAGATTGCGCACAGAAATGTTATCCGTTGGATCTAAATAAATACTCGTGATTACTCCATTTTTCCAAAATGCGTAAAAAGATTTGCTCGCAGTTTCGTCCAATCTTGATGTGTGTTCTACGAAGCCTTCTGGTTCTGGAGATTTTCGTGATTTTATCCAGAGTTGAGGTTTCACCAACTGCGAAACAAATATTAACATTAGTTATGTCGTTAAATTAAATTTGACTAACAACATACAACATCCTACAAATTTATTATCTCGTAAACTATAATTTCTTACAGAAATGTAATTTCATGTATACTAATATTTAAAGTAAATTGTTAAAAATATTTTTTTTAAAAATTAATACATTATTTTCTGTTTGCATTTACTTAATCTGTGTATATTTTATTAGTAAGTAAAACTTTCTTTCTTTAAATATTTCTAAAAGCAATACATTATTGTTATCGGTACTAATGTATCAAAGCACCACATTTTAAGATAAATCTGCCTATTGGAAGATAAAAGATCTTTATTCCATAAACTTACTGTATGCTTTAGAATAAGAATATGTCTTAAAATAAATAGTACATTACGCAACAAGGGAGATGAAATCGGGAATTCGTTTTCCCGAGCGGAGTTTACAAGCCGAGCCGAAGGCGAGGTTTGTAACCGCGAGCGAAACGAATTTCCGATCATCTCCCATGTTGCGTACTATATTTTTCGTTACGAGGGAGGAAAAAAAGCCATTTTCCTAAATCTCCCTAGGGAGGAAAATGGCATTTTTCCTCCCCGAGTAACGAAAATACATTTTAGTTGAGACAAGTGTAATACGTAAATAAATAATATTAATTATTAATATTTCTAATTTCATCTTGAATCAATTAATCATTGTGAATAAATTTTTTGTTAATTTCATTTGATTATCATGAAATATCGAACATTTCAACATCATCACTTCTCTAATCTAAATATATAAGATCTAAAATTAGACACAAAAAGACCATTAGTCGTGGTTATTTGAATGAAATCTCATCGCACAGATGGGATCTTTCGTTTGTAAGTATGCGAAACGTGGATGATAATTTAAAGCAGGCACCTTGAACTGTAGCAGTACAGTGTCAGTGTCATAAGGGTCCCTCCACACTGGCGCAAGTTCCAGATGACCGGTCAATTGGAAGCCCACATCTCCTCCAGGTCTTACTGGACCGGTCTCTCGAAACAGCAAGGTCGTCGTAAGGTCATACGTAAGGCCATTTCCAGGATCCCAGCCTTTTGCCGCACCAGCAATGGCTGCAATGATTATCAGACCAAATTTCAAGTACCACATAACTTGTGTTTTGCTTTTGAAATCCCAAATCAAAAAAAAGGGAAATAAATGGCGGATTGACGTATTATTGCAAATCGATGTACAAAAAAGATGACAACTTTTCACGCTGACTGATTGAAATAATAGGGAGAAAAAAGTAAGCACGAAGGAGATGACTAGTCGCAGCGAGTCGCGAGTCGACTGATGTTGATGGACAAATGTGCACGCTTGAAACAGCCGGTGTTGTGTATGTACGCAGGATGCCGATAGTCTTTGCGCTTGTGTTAGTGCAGCAAAAGGAGCGTGTGGGTATTCAGAGACCGTTAATCTATGGCTAAAGTCCGTGCTACATGATAGCTTTCTTTCGGCGGACGTAACTTTTAGTTAATGCAAAGAAGTATCGTTGAAAATGCGATTAAAATTCCATCCATGTTAAAAAAGGATGCTCTTAGGACAGGTCAAGTACGCTAAGTTTTCAATGTTTTGTCTATCTAATGTGACTAGAAAAATGTTTCATACAAGAACATTATGATACTTGATGTAAATAAATAGTTCTGTGAGTGTACAAATAATGCTGGAATTGGACGGAATTACAGTCGAAATGAATTTTTGAATTTTGCGATTTATTGATATTGATTTAATTTTGTTTTCTTCCAAAGTTTCTTAGAAAAAAATGATTATGTAAAATAAGTTGAAAATGGGAATCTAAAAAACGATGTATAATTAATTTATAATTCTACTTTTTTGAATGATGATTCAGAATATATTTAAAAGGTATTATACTGAGAAAATTAAATTATATAAAAAATGTATACTGTTTTAAGAAACTTTTTCAATGTATTTATTTTAAATAATTTCCTATCTTTATCTATTTAGGTATGGAATAAAGTAGTTTATTGCGAATTGAAAAAATATAAAATATTGTTTGAATTGAAACTTGATAAAATTTAACTACAACTGTTTACCGTTAGTCGATAATAGAAATACTTGCACATAGACATTATTTGAAAATATGCAATAAATTTTCGTTTGTTATCATATGTGCACAAGAGGTATTCATTTTTTGCATTAAGTGATAATTCTTGAATATCATTTTTATCATTGAATTCTTGTATTTCGAAACACTTATCATTATCACGTATAATTTTTGTAATTATAGATTTCAGCGAAGGAAATGATATTTGATGCTAAAAGAGAAATAAACGAGTAAAAGTGCACTTGCGTGCATTGCACTTTTCAATATATACTAATAGTAATTTCTAATCATTTTCAAATACTGAATATAACACACCAATAATTATTTCTGTACTTATTTGTCATAGTTATAATCACATTTCTAAAAACATTTGCATCTTATTTTCATTGCCAATATAAATAATTGAGTTACATAAATAATTTTTAATATCAAAATTAATTTGGATTACACTAAGAAAAATAACTTACAATAAATTACTCTTTAAACAATAACTTGACCACAGAATTCCCATTAACATGAAAGTTCCTGTTAAAAACAGTAAAAATTTTCCTTTCATGCACAAAAATTCTTGAAAAAGTCAATAAAAATTTGTGTTCAGAAAGTAAATTTTCCAGTTTTTGACAGAATTTATTCGGTTAATGGAAATTCTGTGATCAAGTTACTGTTTAAACAGCAATTTATTGTAAGTTATTTTTCTTAGTGTACTTTATTTAATTTGCATTTATTTTACATTTCATATTGCTTTTAATTACCTGGTGCCATTTGACAATAGGAACCTGAAAATAAATAAAATAATATTATTATAAATAATTTTAGTTCAAATGAATAAGGTTTAGATGACAGTAAAGTATACGACAAACGAATTGGCAAGTCGAATCCAATTTACCGTAATCGTGGAATAAGTATAGTCCCATGCCAATTTCTGAAATGATTCTACAATTGTTTTCTTATATAAATTACTATCTCAATGAAAATCAACAAAGTTTTGTTGAAACAGTTATTATTAAAATAAGAAGTATTGAATGAAATAATGTTTTTGAATTTAAACTTTTTCATAATATAACTCAAAATTACATTTTATGTCGCTAATAATTTACATAAGTTTCGTTTTCTTCAAATAGAGAGATATATTTCTATCATAGAGATGAGTGAGGTGCCAAAATTATAATCCATTGGATATTTCTGACTTTTTAATACACAATATGTGTCATCCGAATGCCTCTAGTTTATTTCAATTTTGTCGTTCATTTATTTTAATATGTATTATTATTAAGCATTATATATTTCTGTACATATATGAACAAATTGCGTCATGAAGCAAACCATAAAGTCACTTTTAAATCTTGTACTTACATATTTGTAAGACTGTTTCGAAACTTATTAGGACATGTTTGAAACATGTGCTAATAAGTAATAAATATTCTATGTAATTTTTTAAACGTTAAATAATGTGCATAATAAAAAACTGCTCCAATTTAAGACAAAATTATCTTAGGCACATTAATTTTCTAGATTAGTTTACTTTAATTGTACACAAATAAAGGAAAGACATTTGCATAAGATAAGGTTTAAGTAAAAACTAAATATGAGTGTAATACATTGTATGACATTTTTATCCTTGGACGTAATGTAAATATAGATTATCTATTTTTTCTTTATTTTAAACGCATTTTTGAATAATATTTTGTTAATAGTATTATTTGGTTTATTATTATTGTATGATCATATGACCAACTTTAAGATCGATACACTATAAATTCTATTATCCTTCGCAAGCAAAACAACTGATACAAAAACATGACTTTCATATCAACTTATCATATCGATTACGAACGTTAAGGAAATTACGAACGTATAAGAGGTTGTATATCAGTTGAATTCTAAAAATATTTTTAAGCTTTGTTCTATAAAGAAAATGTTTTACATTTGTAACAGTCGATGATAAATGTGTCGATTTATTTCGTTTGTTTCTTTTTTCTTGAAACTCATTCGATGGAAAATTAGTTTTAAGAACAAAAGTTTAAAATTAAAGTCAATTTTATTTTTATTTTTTAATTTATATAAAATTTATTTATATAGATTTAGATTTTTAAATCATTTCTAAAGAATGTTCAATATTATAAGACACAGTAGAAAACATTTTTTTTTACTTAGTCAAACTTTTTAATTTGTTTTTTGTTTGTAATAAAATTTAAAAGAAAGACTTTGTTATTTGTATTCATATACATAATTAGGCAATTTTTCCCTTAGTTTTATCATTTCAATACTCAATCTTCCATTACCTATACATTTTCTATAAAGTATATATAAACCTGAAACCCTAAAAAAGCCAACGAAGGAACAGCACAAAATATCCGATTCTTACTCCAGAATAATTCTCTATCCCGGGCAGGTAAAACGGAGTATCCAATGACTGAGATTCTCCTCTCGGTAGTGATGTCATTCACGTTGATGAACAATCATCGCGACGGATGAACCCGTCATCTCAGAGTTATAGCAATATTCCAACCACACATGATGCATGGGAAACGTCAAATTCAAATGCGCAAATCTCGCGCGAACATTTAAAAGCTTAATGAAGCTTTGTCTCCTCGAGAATAAGATAAAGCCAAAAAGAACCGGCAGAGAGAAGAAGAAGTAAGTGAGAAAAGGTGCCGATAAACAATCGACGATGGCGGGTGGTTGATGATGATGATTACAACGACGACGATGAGCGTGAAGGTGGTGGGGAGAAGAGGAGGAGAAAGCGACGAATGTGTTGTGGGTTTGTGTGTTGCAGTGAGTGCAGACGGAAGCCAAGTGCAGAAGATTGCCGGTAACTCACCGAAGAGCGCGAGCAGACAAACGCTGGTGATCGCGAGCGATCCTTCGTTCATCATTTTTGCTGGCAGTCGCGCGGCGGTACGACGACCTCACTCTGGACTGTCCGATTGTGCCGCGTTCTTCACGCTTCTCTCCTTCTTCTACGAATAAACAGGAATAATTAGTCGACTGCGGAGAACGCGTTATCGTTCCCCGCGGCGCGCCGAGCCGTCGTCGAGAGAGCTACCCGGCCGCGCCGCGGGTGGGGACAAAGCGCCAACAGCGTGGGGATGTCGTGCCTCTTTCCCGACGACAACGTGACATCCAATAAACCCACTGTCCGCACTCTTTTCACGTACATCGTTGTCTGTACTTGCAGTTTACTTACGCAATTTTATCGAAAAATTATCTTATTTACTAATTTGATCAATGAAAACTTATTGCAGATTTAATGTTGAATCAACTGTATTAGTAGTAACTTTTTTGAATATACTCATGAATATATTTAAGATAATTAACTTATTTAAAGTTAGAAATACACTAAAATTACTTTATGTCACGAAAAGAAATGAATAGTTTCCTTCCAAGTATATTATATACTTGACTGGTATATGCTTGAACTAAGTATATTTCACTTGAAAAAAGTATAGTTTTTTACTTGAACTAACTTGTTATAATACTTGAATTTATAATAAATATATATTTTTCAAAATTCTACCAAACTTCTACCAAATTGAATGAAAGAATAATTACAAAATATCAATCTTAATTATCCTTTACAATAAAAGACGCGTTGGATAAGGTATACTTTACTGCTTGATTCAATGTAGTATTTTTTAGTGTACACTGAAAATCATTTATACCAAAAATTCCTCAAAGTTTGAATTTTGCGATATTTTTCTCCGATTTAATAGTTTAATTAATTTAATAAACCAAAGCTGACATGTTCAAAAAAACATGTTCTATAAGTCAGCATGTTTCAATTTCATAGCGCTGTTAGGAAAAATAAATATCACATATTAAAAGTTATTCTCTCAAACATTAATACATTAGTTAGTTAAGTGAGAAAAAATTTTTCTTTTGTTACTTTTGCAATATTAATAAAAGACAAAATATTAGAATTATTTGAATTATTATTATTATGCTAATAATTCGAATAATTCTAGTAATTTTTACTCAACTGATATTGTAAAAATGATCAAAATAGATTTTTTTCCTTACTTAACTTTCTAATATAGTAATTTTTGAGAAAATAATTTTTTACGTGCATTTACTGAGAAAATGGAATATCTCAAAATATTGTGTTATATTAAAAGCGCATGAGAAAACTTTAAGGTCGAAAGCGCCTGTTGTTATTGAGCCTTTTATGCATTACCGCAAATATGGAAGTATTTCTTACATTAAACGTTTCATATTAAAATAATTTCCTTGATGAAGAAATGATCAATTATGATTATTATCTTTAATTCAAAGTAACGGAAAATTAATAAACAATTGTAAAATAAAATATTAAAAAATAAACTCGCTGAAGAAAAGCTTTTTAATTAGCAAAATGGAATTCATTGTGCTTTTAATGAGTCGAACAATGTCAAAATCGTACTGTAATTTAACATTCAAGAGTATTTTTCCTGTGTAGGTTGTTTATATCAAAGCGGCCATCCGATAGAATGACAAAAATGCATTATGAGATAATAAGTTTCTTGCCTTCTTGGCTCAGAAGCTCTTAGAATGTAAAGCTTTATCAATTTTCATTTGAACTTTGACACGACAGTAATCTGCTTATTCATTGAGTTTGAGTTTACTGGTTTTTCTTTTATAACTATTTTTATTTCCAACTTCTTTTCGTATTTCCTCATTTTACCATTGACACATTAAATGAATTACAACAACTCTTCTAATTACTATAAATGACTTTAAATATATAAAATACTTATGTATATATTTTATCAATAAACTTTTTTTTATTTATTTATAATATTTGTAATATAAGAGAGGTATTTTAGTAATCAAATAATATAAAACTGCAACATTTTATTGCATTAATATCAAGTATGAGGCGAGAAAAAAGCATTCAATAGTTATGTTAGGTTTATATTATTAGATTTAATGTCGCACAATAGTAATATGTTGATTTTGTGATGTTAAATGATGTTTATGGTGACACGTATTAATTCAAACACACTTGTGCATGAAATATATCACGTTAGCATGCAGGATGTATGGGTGGAAAATTGAATCAAGTATAATTTTGTCATCATACGGGCGGACGGAAATTATTACGTTAATGACACACTGAATACATTTTATAATGTCTGTCATATGCTTTTGTTACAAGACAAGATGTTAATATATTCTTCAATAAAAATGGGGAAGAAACATGTAAACTAATGAGTTAATCAGGCAAATGTGATAATGGTTCATTTGCGAGCCCTGATTTTAACAAAATTCGTTTTTATGTATTATATTATTTAGCTTTATCAGATTTTTTTATAATAATATTTGAAATTTAAATCTACAATTTACAAACGGTTTTTGCTTTTGATAATGTAATGGCAACATTTTTTTGAAAAAGAATTGCAATATATGTAAGTGTAATATGATTTATATTTTATTGAATGTTTAAATATATTATAATATATTATAAATTTTCAATGTTTCAATTCAATTTTTTAATGTTTAACTGGATATATTTTTGACTTCTTTAATGAATGTTCGGTTGTTTCATAAATTTCCTTGAAAAAAAAAAAAAAAAAAAAAACATTTTCAAGGAAAATGTTTACGCACTGATTTCTTAGTTTTCACGCATGCGCCAACTAACAATGGCGTTACTTGATTATTATTATTATTTTTATGTTTTAGCAGTATATACGAAAATAAAATATAAAAATGTTAGCAAGTTTGCACCATGTTAAGATTAAAATAATTAAAATTGTTGGACAAATAAAAAATGTTGAATAATGTAAAAAAACATTTTTTAATTAAATTTAAATTCTAATATGTTATCGCGCGTTCCGAGGAGTTCATTAGATGCGCAGAAGCTAATCCAGCAGGCGTTGGCGTCAGTCAGCGTTCGTTCGATCCGCAGTATACTACGTATGTTACATCTCATGTTTTTAGTTCCCGCGTTTTTCGAACCGAGTTTACGACGATTTACTCTTATATATATATATAAATTAGTCGTATGTATTAAAAATCGTGATATTAAGTAAAATTATAATAACTTTATTAATGTGATTTGATATTTTTTGATAAAATATGCAAATTGTTTTTCACAACATTAATAGTTTATAGATAAAAACTAAATAAATAATTAACTGAAAAAGAAACCAACTAAACTAATAAAAAATAAAATTCGATTAGATATTATTTTATTTAAAAAAATACAACAAATCTCATTAAAATAATAAAGCATTTTGGAAAAATGACTTTGAAATATTCGAAATTTAATCCTTTATCGTTCGGTTTTCTTGACATGTTTTGTTGTCTTCTACTTTGACCTTGATTTTTTAATTGCATTTTATAATAAATAAAATGAAGTATAACGATATATTTTAATGCACAATATCAAATAAAATCAGTTGAGGATCCGCCAAAAGCTTAAATATATAAAAATATATCTATCCTTATCGAACATAATACGATTACTACGTATGATATACAGACATCTTTGATGTGAGACAAAGGTAGGTATATATATAATTTAGTAACGCTCTACTATGCCGGCTTGAACCGATCACGTGACCATTGTTTTCGTTCGTGCTGCAATATGACATTTTATATTTGAATTATAATATTCTTAAAAAGTTTTATTACAATTAGATTTGATTATTTATAGTTAAAGATAATATTTATTATTGAATTTGATCAAAATGGACGACTATCCGGATATGAATGAATTTGTTGAAATAGACGAAGATGAATATGAGGTTTGGCGGGAAATAGAAGGTACATTTTTTCGATTAATAATAATTTTGTAAATATTAAAGTTAAAATTAATGAAATAATTAAAATAAATAAAATCATCTAATGATTTTATATATATTAAACTATAAATAAAAAATTATATAAATAATGTTGTTGAAATATATTTAGGTTATGTGACAAAACAATATAATAATTGTTTTGAATTAAATTATTGTTTTTAATTTTTTTAATAAATTTTTTAGTATTTTTAAAGTAATTAAATATAGATATAAATGAAAATACAAGTCTGTGATTGTTTATACTAAAATAAAAGTTCTTCTAATTCATTTTAAATTGATTTTTGGTTTTTAGTTATTTCAACATTAATAAAATTCTTAATAATAATAATAATTAAATTTAGTATATATAATACAAAATATATATACAAATATATATTTCATATTCTTATATTGGATTGTAAAAATATATTTATTTCTTAGATGGTGGAAATGCCAAACCAAAACCAATTCAATCAAAATCATTATCAAAACCAGAAGAGAAAACAATAACTAATGACAATAATAACAAAGTTATTAATAAACCCGTAATCACAAGTGATGTGAGAGTAAATTTACCAATCAGAAATCTTTTTAACAACCGGGATGTTGAATCTAATAAGCATGTATTCTCACAATCATCAAATAACGATATCAATGAAAATAATACTCAATACAAACAATCAGAAGATATTGTACAAAGTCAACCTATTGATACGCAAACAATAGAGGATATTTTGCGAAAAGGAAAAGAAGAAGAAAATGTAGAACCAATTAAACCTACAAGAAAAAGAACAGTAGAAGAAATATTAAGAGACGTGGATGAACTTATTGGACCAATTCATTTTGGTATAATTTTTTTTATATTTTGAATTTTAAATGATTATTAAAATTTTAATTTACTAATTTTCTAACAAATTTTCAGATGATGAAGATAATTTTGAACAAAAATCAAAACGACCAAAATGGGATAATCCTGACGAAATAATTCGAATTCTTACAGAAAGGAGGAATCAGATCGAAAATAGTTTTAATTCTGATCATTCGAATATAAAGAAAAACTTAGTAGAGTAAATTCTTTAAATATATGCATATTTGTTTATTATTTAAATAATTGTTAATAATAATGAATTATTTTAGTTATCAAGGTATTATAACGAATCACGTACCAACATACGATTTTATTCCTGTGACGCGAATTCACGACTGGAAACGTTTTTATATTAAAATAAAGAATGAAAGGAAAACTTCTATCATTAAAGACAGTCATAAACCAATAAATGGTTTATTGCCAATTCCATACAGTCAACTAAAGGCTCAAGCAAACAGAATTGTAAGCATTTTCATTGTACTTATTAATCATATTAAGTTCAAAATAATTATATGTATTTTTATTTTAAAGTTGGAAGAAAAGGCAAAAACAAAATATCATGAAACAGTTTCTGTGGCGAATGCAGAATCGAGTTCTGATCTAGAAGTTATTGATAGTGATTTATGGGTAGATAAATATCGTCCCAAGAGATATATTGAATTACTATCCGATGAAAAAATTAATTTAACGCTCATTCGATGGCTTATGCTTTGGGATAAAATTGTTTTTAATAGAGATGCCCCGAAGCGTAAAAAGGCAAAAACTAGTATATTTAACTTTAATGAAGAAGAGGAAGTAGATAGTAAAGGAAATCCAAAACATAGAGTTGTACTTCTTAGTGGACCTCCTGGATTGGGTAAAACAACATTGGCACATGTAGCAGCGAGACACGCTGGGTATAATGTTGTTGAAATTAATGCCAGTGATGATAGAAATCCAGAAACATTTAGGTAATACATAAATATTCACTTCAAATAGTGTTTAATTATAATTTATCAAACGCTTTTTTATATTGCTAAATTAAATGTTTTTACTTCTAATAGAGAAGCATTGATTGCGTCAACGCAGATGAAATCAGTAATGGGGCCTGAAAGGCGTCCAAATTGTCTTATTTTGGATGAAGTGGATGGTGCACCAAGTTCGTCCATTGATTTGTTATTGAAGTTTGTTGAAGGAAAGTTAAAAGTAAAAGGAAAGAAGAGTAAAGACCAGTTCGAAAGCTGCCATCGACCTGTTATTTGTATTTGCAATGAAATTAACATTCCATCATTACGGTAAATATATAATAAAAATACATAATATTAAAATGTTTATCTGTTTAACTCAAACTGTGATATTAACGTCACAAAATCGTAGTTACGCACACAATATTAGTGTCAGTGTATGAAATGTAATTTGCTTGATTAAATTTTAACAATGACATAATAATAGAGCACAATTTTGTAATGTTTAGGCCATTAAAGAATGTAGCGTTGGTTATCCCAGTACCACCGGTTGACCCTTCCGTATTGACAAGTCGGTTGATGACAATAGCATTAGAAGAAGGGTTAAATGTTACGAGACATGCTGTGCAACAATTAGTTGAGAGATCCGGTTGTGATATTCGCACATGTCTTGGTGCCTTACAGTATATGGGTGGTGTTAATTTGGATGAAAATATTAGTCTTGCAATGAAAGATACTAAGATTGGCATTTTTGATGCTTGGAGAAGTATTTTTCATTTGCCTATGAGAAGATGCGCTCCCATCCCAATTCAAGAGAGAGTCACACAGATATTAAAAGTTGTTCATCAAGGTAACAAAAACAAATTTTATAAAAAATTTGTTATAAAATGTATGTATAATTATGTTTTAATTAATTTTTCCGTAAATATTTTAGGTGAAACTGATAGATTGGTTCAAGGTGTTTTTCATAACTATGCTGATATATGCAGAGAAGATATGGCAACTGTCTCAGATTCAATAGACTGGCTTGAGTTTTATGATTTAATCACAACATTGGTTCAATCGCAACAATGTTGGTCTTTAATGCCATACACCAATTACATCTTCGTAGTTTGGCACTTGAATTTCGCCGTTCCAAAAGTTCCAAAATTAAACTACCCTACAGTAGTATTTGAGGTAATTTCAAATTAAAAGTTCATTTTCATACATGATAAGTAAATGAGTGGTTTTATTCGTATTTCTATCATATTTTATCTTTACAATTACTGATGCAATAATTACAGAAATGGTAGTTAATTTATTAACATTCAACATCGAACGTAATTTATTAAATTTCGCCTTTAGGTAAGTGTTTAAAAAAAGAACACACCGACATTGATTCGCAAGTCCATCATTTGGTGCATTTCCCTAAACGATTTCATTCTCTCAAGATATTTAATATCTTTAAACAATCATAATAACTGGTAATTTTAATCAGTGTGACTGGTGGTCCGCCGGCGGAAGAAGATACCGCACGAAATACAATATCGCGCTTAACCGTGCATAACACAACTGTGTGGACTGTGTGTGCAATCCGGCGAAGCGTACGGCGTGCTAAATAATCATAACTCAGAGAGACATTTGTAACGCGGCGTTCTCGTGCTGCTATTTATCGTTGTTGTTGGACGGTTTGTTGCGGCAATAACGTTAATGGGGCCTCCCCTTCCCTTCCCCCGCTTCTCACTGTTCCGACGCCAGTGGTGCTACCCCTTGTCGAGCGATTTATCCTCGGGTAATTAGCAGCGGTAATAATTAATGCCGCTGCGCATTGTACTAATTATCAGTGGAGAACCTTTTAAGAAATGAAAGAACATTTGAAATAAAACGCTCAAAATGGTTGGGCTGACGATGTTGCAAAAGTGGTGGAAACAGAGGGTGAAAGTTGGAGGGAAGAGGAGGAGGAAGAGAAGAAGTTGGTTGTTTGCACATTATACCAATGCACATACGAGTCGCGTATATACAGGTGCAGGAAATATATGTACGAGGATATAACTTCATACAGGCGACAGCTAGCGGAGCCAAGCAGCTATCCATCAGGGTGCTTTTGTCGCCCTAATGAGAGCCTGAATTATTTAGTCGAGGAATCCGTCCCTCGCCCTCTCCCCCCCCCCCCTTCCCCCCCCCTCCCCCTCCCCCC
>JABFPJ010003073.1:0-17234 GCA_022817425.1 Gryon sp. ZL-2020 | reverse complement strand
AAAGCGAATTTGCTCGAATTCATATTATCTCAAAGACATAACTATATGACGTAAACGCGTGCGTTGTGACAAGTTAAGAATCCTTCGATTGAGGACATTCAGCTCGTTGCGGTGGTCGCGTTCGTCACGTGAATGTCACACTTGTCGATTATCTTACGAATTTGTATACCCGATTTGTTGCAGACTGACAACGACGATAAACAAATTCCGTGAATTATTATTCAAGCCAAGAGGAAATTTAATTTAAAAAGAGGAATCTGCCACTTGAATACAAAATAACAAAAAAGATAAGACAGTATTCTTCATTGATGATGGTACTTCAAAACAACTTCTCTGTGCAGGTAGACATTAATGATTTTATCGAAATTTAATATAAAAAAAAGTTATTAATATTGCAACACGCTTTAATTAGATAGCACAAAGAGAATAATAGTGAATCAGAAAATAAATGTTTTCGAACGAATAAAGTTTTTCATAAACTTTATCTCAATTTGTCTTTTCATTGTGTAACAATATATAATATCACGAGTGTATACACTCGAAAGAATAGTTGAACTCGCGCTTTTGTTACAAAACTAGTCAAACTCAATCCTTCTATTTTTCTTCCAAATAAGAGAATCAAAATTTTTTCTTCGACTTCCTTTTAAACTTCAAAATAAATGTTAAGTTTCTTTTCTTGTTCCATTGTACAAATTGATTACTTGCCATTTTGTTTGCAGATTTCAAAAACTGACCAAAATTGTTGAACAAAAATCGTGGAATCATGTATTGGAGAAGATAAACAACCGAGATAGAACAAGCGAAAGATGTCAGAGAGTGAGCAAAAGGTATCCAACACGCTGACGGCAATGCCGACGTCGGGTCTGCAGGTTGCAACGAGGATGTTACGTTCGCCGAGTCACGAGAGCGTAACGACCGACTTGTCGTTGTTCAGTGTTTCGTCGATAGCAAGTGATGCCAAGTGCGGCAACAGATTGGCGACTTTTAAATCGTACAGCGACGCACAGCTCGCCGGCCGAGGACCCTCACCCAATCCAGATAACCGTCAAATTCAGGGCAACAGGTGAACGTGCTCAAAGAGAAACACTTACTTTAGACCTCATTTTCATTTACTTGCCAAACTCTTTAAAGTCACAATCTGCAAAATCAAATGGTTCATCATTATTTCCAGAAAAACTCGATCAATTTGTTGTTATAAATTATATCATTCATTCACTGAATAAGAATTGATAAAGATAATGTTAGTGTAAATTTAATCATTTTACTATAATTTACAAAATGGAACATTTTACGAGTTAGAAGTGTCTTCTATGAAATCTGTAACCATGTGAAACATACATTCTGAGTACCATCGAAGATGAATTGATGCCAGCTTCGTCAAAGGATTTTCCATTAACCTCACAAAAGCTTCTACGTTTATCCACGCTTTGACCCAATTGTCACTCTATCAAGTTCCCGCCGTTGCTTTAAATAAATTATGTCACTAATTTAGACTTATTTTGCTTCTGCTTTCATGCAAAAAGAACTCGATTAAGACGAAGTTATTTTAATTATACGCTATGCTTATATAAGATCTTTAACATCTGAAATCAGAAATTAAAAGTTTGATCTCTTAAAAAAATATATTACGTATATATAATAATAATAATAATAATAATAATAATAAAATTGTTATTTCAGGCCAGCGGATATTCCGGAGATTCTTTGGTTTGAAGAGGAAACCGAATTGATAAGAAGTTGTGGTGCGTTGTCGTCGGCACTTGGATTGCAAAAAAGTTTCAGCACTTCTGATGTTTCTCAATTACCAAGTCCCGATGCCACTTCCCGTGGTATTAGAACTGCCGTGTCTGCGCATGCCCTTGACGCGGCGCATCGAAATGGCCTGATCCTGGAACACACAAGATTGGAGCACGCGTCCAGGTCCTGCAGCACATGGGTCGCCGTTGGAGATGTCGCCAGCACATCGCAGTTGCCGAGTCCGCATGGTGGCGCTGTATTACAACCTCCACCCAGTTCCATGCAGGCGCCCTCTATACCTTTCACAGCGGCGGATCTCGTGAGATCTGTCAATAAGAAAGTGCGACAAAATTATATTAGACGAAGGTATATCGAATTAGAATCAAAAATAGATTTTTCGTATTTGTTATAGGCTCTTATTTGTTATGTAAATTATAGGCATAGAGAAAAATGGATAATTAGATATATTATCCGATGGTTATTTTCATTATTTTATAGGAAAAAGTAATCAATTGTGTTTATTTTACCGAACTAGTAAGATTTACTTTGTAAAAGATAGAAAACATAAAAGCAATAGTACATTCTTTTACGAATGAAGTTAGCTGTAAGCTCCCAGTCAACATTCACTTTCGCGGAGTTAACGCAAAGTTAACTTTAGGACACTGAGTTGCCTGTAAGTTATCTTTGTGGCAACTTTTAAAATTGCATGTTGATTGGGCTGAAACACGAGTGAAGAAAAGTGCTTTTTGCATGCAGTGTTGTGGAAAGAGGTTCTTTTCGCACAAGTGTAATAAGAGCCTTTTTCCACACACTTTTGAAAGCGAAAAAAATATCGTTTATTTAATCTAACTAAATAATTACTTTTGCTATATACTTCCCTCGATACAAAGATTAAATTATACTCAGCAAATGAAAAACAATTTGGAGTTCGATATTAAAATTGTAAATTGGACGAAAGCACAATTTGTACACCTTTCTTTGAATTGTAAAATATAGAATTAAATAGCAACCAATAAGAATTCATTTTTAGTTCGAAAATAAATTATATATTAATTGCATGACATTGTTTCAAGTTGTTCATAATTACGATGTAAAATTAAATTAAACTTTTACAATTGAATACAATTAAATTAAATTCCATTTTAAACTAAAGGCAGTTTTCTTATTGGTCGATACTTGATTATATTTAATACAATTAAAAGAATTGCTTTTAAATTGTGGATTGGACAAAAACACAATTTAAGTCAAATGATTTAAATTGATTCAAATAGATTTTCGTTTGCTGGGTATCTTTCAAAATCACAAGCGAAATAGAAAATTTGTAAGTTAATAACAAGTTAATTTTATTATGCTATATAAAATTAGTTTTATCAATTGTTCACATATGTATTTGTAAATTTTGCCTTAAAAAATCGCTTTATTTATAAACTCTCGATATATAAGCTCTATATCTATATAGAGCTATATACATAAATATATTTAAAGTAAAATGTTGGAATAATGTAAACGTTTACAGATTATTAACAACGTATCGAGCTCTGGAGCGTTTATCGCAAAGTGAATTCAACTTAGACCGACTGGAAGCGGCCGCAACGGCAGCACAAGCCAATCTCGGGCCAACCTTAGTAGTGCCTGGAACGCCGATGATCTCGACCACTCTCATTGGAAGTAAAGCCAAGGACCATGCTCTAACTGTGAAAGACGTTGAACGGGAGCGAGGCAAACAACTCTCCAAATATGACCGCAATATGATGATCTTCAATTGGCTACACACACTTAGCGATACTGTTGAAGAAGTTTAAATCAAAGTTTCAACAGACTACCTTTTAAACTACCTTTTTTGTAAACATTCAAACAGTTGAACTTATCCAAACTATAATGTATAAATTTTTAAACTATTTCTACGTTTTGCAACTTAGAAATGATTGATAAAAAAACAAAGGTTCATGTTCATTTATTATGAATAAGAATAATCAGGTTATTGAATAGTTGAGATAATTAATAAAATAATAAATTATTATTTGCAAAATGTTTGTACACAGACAAAGTAATGCGCTGGCAGGTATCCAGTTGTTGTAATTATATCCTGAAAGACACTTTTATGTAAAGATTAAGACAAAAAAAGGCAAATGTTTTATCTTTGATTTCTATGGTTGATATATCAGTGTCTATTTAAATGTAATTCTAACAACACATTATTACTTTTCCAACCAATTATTTTCGTCGTGTATACCTGATTTTATCATTACAAAATATTTATGATAATAATGAATGTATACATTCAAAAACCAAATAGATAAAATACATATTTTTACCATAATTCAAAAAAAATGAAACACAAAATTAGTTACAAATTTCATCAGTTTTTACAAAAATTATTTGCACACTGTTATTAAAACACCATTTTTGTCTTTTTTAAAACTAGTTTTTTGATTAAAAATTAATTATGAAATAAAATCCATTTACAAAGAATGATGACAGATGTTTGCACTGATTAATCCAATTTTGTCAGTGCATGTAACAGATAATACAAACAAACAAGAAGTATAAAATTAAATGTTGTTAGACTTCCTTACCCTGAATCTTGACAAAATTTTGCTTGACAAAAATCTGGTAAAAATGTTTGTCAGAAACAGGAATTGTTAGAAAACGCTTGAAAAGCTAGAAAAAATACTATAATGATACAAAGAAATACGACAGAATGAAAAAGTAATGAAAATGTAATTATATTTTATCGATCGCGAGTTTTTGTATTTTTATTGATGTTCGTTATTATAATGTATGAAGAATATACGTAGATGCAACTGAATTGAAGGTATATAAAGAATTCAATTAACTCATTACAGTACAATAAAAGTAAAAAAAAAAAAAACAAATGATATATAATAGAGTTATAAAAAACAAATAAATAATATAATCCATATACATGTGATCTTTTGTATATTTTTTTATTTTTTAAGAAGTACAATTTTTACAAACAAATATTAGAGTTATATGTGAATGTACTTGTTTGAGTTATTGATAGATTATTTACCTTTAATTAATGTTGTTTTCACGTGATTTATATCGTACGAAATGTTTACTTTAAAAAGTCTATGCATCCAACGACGTTCAGCAAAACAAATATTTCTATATATTGTATATACATTTTTCATATCATCTGTATTTATTTTAAGAAAGAATAAATTAATTGTATGTAAATACTTAGTTTTTATCATCCTACATTTGTTTCTTTTACATGCGAAAGTACTTCGATATATTCTTGTATACAATATTTTATTATAAGATGAATTCGTAGAAAAATCATGTTTAATTACATTAATTGAATATTATGAATTATTGTCCAATTGAAAGGGAAACGAAAGCGTAATATCGATAATTGATAATTTCTTAAAATGAGTATTTAATTATATATAATTTTTTGAATAAAAGCATTATTATATAATGTGTGATTACATTCTAAATAATTCATAAAAATATCTATGATATATCATAAAGCAGGTAGTTATCAGTTTATATGTTATATTTATTAAATAGAAAGTATTATTATTATCTTTTAACACAATAGTGCATTATACAAATCAACCTTATTAATGAAGAAGTGTTTTTAAAATTAATTTATTTACAGTATTATGAATGCATGATACTTAAAAAAATATAAATATAATAAATTAAGTTATCTTTAAATTACATAAAAATGTAGGTATTATTATTTTATTGCAGTAGTTGAAATTAATACTTTACTTTTGAAACTCTATTTAATCCTCTTAACTAAATATAGTGCAAATTGCACTCAATAGAACAATTAGAAATATCTTCTTAACTTTATAATAATTGCAAAGTGCAATATTAGAAGGATAATAATGTTATATATTTATATTTTGAACATTAATTAACTTTATCAATTATACATTATAAAATATAGATGATGCAAGGATCTTAAATTCTTTAAAATATTTTCATTCACATAACATATTTTGATATCGTAAACGATGATTTAAGATCCCTTGTTTTTCAACTAATACATTTTTCTTCGAAACTCTGATTCATTTCTCAGAATAGTTAAAGGTCAAAACCTCGGCAAGAGTTGCCGTTTAAAGGGATATTTAAAATTTAAAAATTTTGAGAAAAATAAAATTATATTAGAACGAAATTTAATGCAGGACTGCGTTCAAAGCAGCTGATTAAATTGTCATATCCTATTTCAGAAAACCTAATGCGAAAGTTGGGAAAATTCGAAAAGATTGGTACGTATTTGTACCAAACCAATGCGATAAGCTGATTTATTGTATTTGTTTACTGCATAACACCACAAAATGAGGATGAAGAATGACTATCATAAAAGTTACGGGTTTTTACAGAATTACTTGAATAATTATTATAGCTGCCGAAAACTTATTATATTTCACACAGTTTTTCATCTAAGACTTATTTCTTTTCCTTTTCATAAAAGCTCCAAGATTTACGAAAAATGTTAAACTAATAAATTTATTGCAGAGTTTACATTTTATTTCTTAATTCAACAATTAAAACATATTTTATGGTCATTATTCTACAATATATCAATCTATGATTTCATCTAAAAGATATATCCTTATAATGAAACATTTAAGAAATGTTTGCAATTTTCTTAAATTTTAAGTTTCATTTTTTTAATTTAAGTTAACATTTCATTATTATATAAAATTTAGTCTCTTGAATAAAAAATTGAGTTATTTTAATTTAATTGTATGTTTAAACAAAATAAATACATTGTGCAATTAATTATACACCAATAAAAATGAATTCACTTGAAATAACAATACTAATTACGGTAGTAAAATGAAGGCATTTAACTTGTTACCTTTACATTCAGGTAAAAGTAAAACAATAGAAAACAAACAATCACAGATAATAAAATGGTTTCATTGATTTTATTGGTTGTTTGTTACAATTTGCTTCCGTTTTATTTGTTGCATGTATTTATTAGTTATTTGTTTTAACTATGTTGAAAAAGTATTATTTTGTGAATATATGTATAATATAATGTATAATTGCAATTTGTTGTTTTATTTGAAATTACTTTTATCAAAATATTAATTAAAAAAATAAATGTTCATAACAAATGACATTGTTATGAACATATATATTGTAAATATAAGTATAGATAAAAACATATATGTATAACATATTTTGAAAATCGATACATTAAAACTGAAAAAATAGCAAATAAACATTCTTTAAGTGGTTTAATCATTTTTACATTATTTCAAGTAATATGACACTTGCATATGAACAAAAAAAGATTTTCTTTCGTTATTTATAAGAAAAGCGAAGAGATTTAGGTAGAATTATGTTATGATGACCAAATGAGAAATTTCGGCGAATCTAAGGTTAGCCTGGGAAAGCATTTTTTAACTCTAAAATCATATTTTAATGCACCAATATAATGTAGTTTTGCACATTACATTTCTACAAATGATATGACTTTTATATATAATTTATTTATTATACATTGATTTTTATTTCACTTATTAAATAAGTGAAATAAAAATCTTAATAAATCGTTTATTTATATAAAATATTATAATGTATTTGCTAAAAGTTACAAAGTTATTATGTAATTTATATTGTAATAATTAATATGTAGTTTAAAGGCAGAATTAATTTTGGAAATTATACATTATGAGTAATTTTCCATGTATACCTGTTCAAAGCTTATGGCTATTATTCGTTATTATCACATTTCAATACGTCATTAGTTCAACGTTTATTTTTTATCTTTTTCTGAAAAACATTTTGACTAGTGACTGATTTATTATCCCAGTCAAAAATAGTAGAACAATGTAAAAGACATAATGAGTTTTCAAATGCATTTTTCATGACTAATTCTTACTGTAAAAATCACCAATTTTACTGGAATTGTGTTTAAAACGACTAGTTTGAAAATTACAAAAAAATCGGAATTCAATATTTTTTCATTTCTTATACATTAAGTGAATACACTATAAAACACGTGCCTCATTTTGATATATTTTTAATTTAATTGAGACACGAAAAAGTCTCAATTATTCAATTTTGAGACTTGAGTTTTTCGCGTCTTATTTAAAATAAAAATATCTCAAAATAAAACGCTTTTTGCAGTATTTTTGTTTTCATTTGTGCATATATTTTATTCCTGAACTTAAACTAAACTGCAACTGTCATACTTTGAAGTCCTAATTCCCGAATTTATTGTCTTTTATCTTCGAATAGAAACACATAATTGAAATTATTGGATATGTTATTTTCAAAAGAATTGAAAGCAATAATATGTTAATTATATATATGAGCAAAAGCAAACAGCTGGAAAATGTAAGATCTTGAAATATCAATCCCAACTCTACTTGAGAAAAATAAATAATCGATTGATTTATTATTATTGATTTACGGTAGAGAACCACAAAATAAGAATCATTTTGCTTATAATAAATGGATTACATTTTGTTATAATATTTTTCAAAAGAAATATATATTAATATATTAAATATAAAACATTTTTGGAAATATTGCAAATTGAATAAAGCTCTTTGCACAATCATTACCATATTTTTCAAATAAACTAAGAAATCATTTATTTTAATCATTCATTTTTAGATGAAACTATTTATAATCATTAACAAAAATATTGAAGTTGTCATATAATTGTAATGTAAAGATAAGTGACGTATTACTGGTTAAAGTGCGAGTGAAATTATTGTTAGTCGATACAATTTTATCGACGTTCGGCAGCATTACATCGTTTTGGTTCTGTTCTCAGATAATTTGCATTTCATTTTATTCACACAACGTACAAAAATAATTCGATATTTTTAAATTTCATATAAACTTTTAAAACATGGCCTAAAATTCATATAAAATGTACATGAAAAATGTTTAATGTTCTAATCTGAATGTAATTTTGTAATATTATTATTGCAAAAATCGTAATACAATATATGAATATTTTACAAAGTAAAATATTCATTTTACTTTGTAAAATGAATATTTATGTAAAATAAATATTAATGTAAAATAAAATATGAATATTTTACAAAGTAAAATATTCATTTTTATACTTATTTGTGATATTATTTTATAAATAGATCTTTTATTATTTCATAAGAACTCTTACCGTCGAAAATCTCACTTTTGTGAAATGGTTTAAGATGGTAAAACATATGATTCATTGGTTCTTTAAACTATACTCGAAACGATGTATTGTTTTAATAATCCTTCGTGGGGGATGGATTATCAGTCGGATAGATAAAGCCTATTATACGTAAAATATTGACCCATAATAGACTTTGGAACACCTAAACAGAAGTTAAATAATAGAATAAATTACGCTTTTGTAAATTAAAATTCAAAATATGTAAAGCCTATGTAATAATCTCAACAACAAACGAAGTTAATTTTCAAAGCATAATTTCCTTTAATAGATACTTTTAAAAGTATATTCGTGGTATGCATTCATAATAATAATATATGTTTAAAGTATGTAATTTTGCATCATTGATATTGTTTAAATATATTTTTATAATTATAGATTTAATTATTATTTATTTTATCATATATTACTAAAAAAATAACAAACATTGTTATATTTCCTTATATTTGTGTTTTATAATATGCAAACTTTTACATAAATTACTATAAAATATAATAAAAATTGTATTAATTAATGATACTTTTTATAAACAGTACAAATTATCATTGAATGTGGAAATGTTTATTATATTTTATAGTAAATTTTTTGAAATAAGTTTTGCAAGTACAAAAAATTATAGTTATTTTTGTTACTTTTTGTTTAAAGTTTGTGTTTCATATTTACTTTAATGATTTTTATATAAATAAGTTTTAATAATTATATTTGCTTATTGAATTATTATATATATTAACTTTTTATTAGTATAAATAATAAAAAAAAATATGAAATATGTATATTACTAATATTCAATAGTAATATAAATATTTTGTAATATATTGTAATATTCAAATGTAAAATGCGTTTAATCAACCACATGTATTATTGCAACAAAATAAAATGCATACATTTAGTTCATTTTTAGTTATTTATATTTAATTTAGTATAAAAAATATCAAAAAACTACACGTAAAATAAAAGTATACTAAATTTTGTAATATTTATTCGAAAGGCATGACTATTTGTAAAGTATACTAACATTTCATATTAATATTGGTTAATGTTGTAATATAAATTCAAAAAATTAAAATAAATATTGAAAAAAGTACAATTAAAATATTAAAATTAATCAATATTTATATGAAATTTTAGTATATTTTACTAGTATATTAAAATTTCATATAAATATTGATTAATTTTAATGTAATTATATTTTAATATATTATTAATTTTTATTTTAATATAATTATATATTTATAATAGTCATGCCTTTCGAATAAATATTACAAAATTTAGTATACTTTTATTTTACGTGTATAAAAAGTGAATAAAAAATAAATGAAAAACTGCTAATAATATAACAATTTCTCATACATTCCATATTGTTTGTTTATAATTATTATAATTGTACAACACACCTTATAATTTTTATAATCATTTCTTATTTATATTATAATTCAATAATTGAAATAAAACATATAAGATTTTACACATACTTTTATTCCAAAATCACCAGAAATCTTATATAAATTAAACCATACTGCAATATTATACATTTTAAATTATTATTAAGTAAATTTTTTATTAAAATTCAGATTTATTATTATATTTTTCAACATTGCAGCAAATTTTGGTTCCAATTAAAAAAAGTAAACATAAATACAAGTCGAATTATTTTTAATTCATCATTTACTTAACTTAAATATTTTTTTATAAATAATTGAAATAATAAAAATAAAAACATTGTCTAAAATAATAATACAATAACCACGTAATTCGAAAACATAATCCCCAAAAGAGGCTACCGAATGGTGTCTATTTTCGTAGCTTTAATGGAAGGGATAAGTGGCTAATGCCTAAAACAAAAGGACCAAAGAAGCAGGTATTGTCATATCAGGTAATAAACACATTTTGTTTGTCGCCCCACTTCTTTTTCAAGTGGGGACCAAACGTATATAATGTCATTTGTCAACATGGTGAATTCAGAATTTGCTGAGATTTCGAAGCAATATCATTATTTGTGTTTCGTAGACAGAAATCGTGATTTTTCAAAATCCCAGCAAAATGGCAAACAAGAACTTGTTCTCGCGTTTCGACTCGGTCGGTGAGGAAAGCCAGTTGACGCCACCATCAACTCCGCCAAAAAGCAAGAATTTGACGGGCGACTTCTCGGTACCGTGTGCCTTGCCTTTAGTAGAGGGATTGCACACGGATCTCCGGAACATCGCTCCAGAAACCCTGGCGGAGTTGATCAACGGGTATTACGACAGCGTGATCACAAGTTACAAGATCATCGACTGTCGTTATCCATACGAATTCGATGGCGGACATATCAATGGCGCCATCAATTTGTATTCGGAGAAGTTGGTGAATAACTTTTTCACCGAGTCCTGTGGCCAGGAGAAAGATCAGCCGAACGGCAGATCTATCTTAATTTTTCACTGCGAATTTTCGCAGCAGAGAGGTCCAACTCTCTTGAAATACCTGCGCCAATTAGACAGGGCGAAAAATTGTGAAAATTACCCGCAACTGGACTTTCCGGAAATATATATCCTTGACGGCGGGTACAGCAAATTTTTCAAGAGGTTTGAGTGCCTGTGTACCGGAGGATATATAGAAATGAACGATCCGAGGTACGAAGACGAGTTTGACCAGTTTTGGGTAAATAAAAAGTACTCAAAACGGAAAATGGAGAAGACCAAAGGTAGAGAGTTTGGCAGAAAATTGAGTCGAACTCTCAACTTTTAGGTCTTAAGTAATCTTGAATCATTTGATTTATCAAATGATTGAAGAATACATGCGGGCTCAATAGGGCTACTGGCGAAACCATTCCCGCAATACAAATATGGTTAACGCGCCGTGAATTTTACCCCTTGGGTGGTGTGGAAACAAATTCACTTTTTGACTTGTCTTTTACAGTTATCAAATTATGATGACTGTAAAAGCAGTAAAGTATTCTTGAAAGTCAATTTTGGTTGACATCAGGAATACTAAAATAATAAGAAAAAAATAATTTGAAATTAAATTTTTTTATTTTTAACTCAATTAATAATAAGTTGATATGTGTATTATTATAATATTATACATGTCAACTTAATAATTATGAATACTTTAATTATTATGATGAAAATGAAAGTAAATAGTATTCTTTTTCAAAATATCAAAATATATATGAATACTCAACGAATAACAAACTAAAAAACATGAATTTGTATTTATTTGGATTTTTTTTAATGATAACAATTCATATTTTAAATTGAAGTCAAATAACGAAAAAATGTTTAAACAAATTTGAACAGTATATAAAATGTAGAAATAAAATAAAAATTCAGTAATGTTTGTGTGTTTTGACAGATATTTTACATTATTTGAATGCATTATTACCTTTTTTTGAGTAAATTGTGGATAGTAAAAATAGTAAAAAAATGTCATATTTAAACATTCTTTTAATATTTATTGAGAAAAATTTATATAGATTTATATTTTTATTATAAAATCAGCTGATTACTTGTTTTTAAACTATACATTTTTTTCAAAACTTCGAATTTTTTATTTCTTATCTATTACATAGAAACATTCAAAAATACGATATTTCTATTGTCTATTTGATTTGAATTTAAACGATTTAATTATATTTCAGTGAAGTTATTAGTATTACTTAAACGTTGAACAATAGAAACAACAGAAATCTTATCTTATTTTAAAATAATGTTGTATGTATTAAAAGACTGAAATATGTCATTAGTTTTTTTGTATACTTTTTTTATTCTACTTAATGTAATAATAAAAGTGACTTAATATGTTATTTATAAAGAAAATATAAACATACTAGCAAAAACTTTTTTTGTATTTTGACAAACATCATGTACTGTTTATCTTTATAATAAAATAACTTGTTTTCATTAAATATTTAATATAAAAATTGTTAAATCATAATAAATTAATATTCAAATTATATATAAATATCTTCTTATTTGTAAAGAAATGATATTATTAATAAATAAAAAATAAACAAGTAAAAAATAAAATAAAACAGAGTCTTTTCGATATTTTTCTTTATTTCTTCTTTTTTTTATATCGATGAAATATCGAAGCAATAATTAACAGATAATGGGAATAATGAATGTCTCGAACATTGACTAGAAAAAGTATTCGCCGCGACGCTCTTAATATATAATATATTTATATATAAATTGTTATGTACACGTAGATCATTGGATCGTAACCCGGCGAATATGTTCTCGTAACACAAAATTGCAGCAGAATTTGCTGGGACATGGGGATTCGTAAATTTGAAGCCGCTTGAAAGTCAAACTTTTTGTCACCGCTTGTTTGTCTATACACCGAATTCCTTCTACGACATATCTTTTCATTTTTTTAACTCATTTTTCCTATTTAAAATGAAAAATTTGTACCATGATCAAAAATTCAATCAGAATTCGACTGATCGCTCATTTTTTAACACCATATCATATACTTTCGCACAATTTTATACAAATATTACATAAAATTTCGACAAAAATTATTACTTTTTTTTGGTGTTACAGATATTTACTTCTTTAATTAAAAATTATAATTAATTCGATGATCAATTAAACAAATAGAATATATACAATTTTTGCACATTGATTAAGTAATAATAATAATAATTGATATACGATAAAATGAAAAGTTGGTCTTTAGAATATGAGATTTAAGCATGATCGCTACTGAAATAGCTGTTTTGCATCATAAACAATTTGTCTATCGGATTATGCATGGATGCATTTAAGCCTTGAGATAAGGAGGTTGGTTCCTGTGTTGTGCCGGGATGATGCGAGTGCGATGATGTTCCCTGATTACTTTCTGTGTTTGTGCCACCTTCGCTGTCTGCCATTTCGTATCCCACCTCAGTTCCATCCAGCGAGATATCAGAACTGCAGAAACTTTCGCCAGAATTTCCGGGATAGTTATCTGAAAAATGTCAAATTCAAATTATCGTTCAAAATTCTTTGCAATTCAAATATACAAAAAATTCAATCAATTCATCAAAATTAATTCATCATTCAATTCATTAATGTTTCAAATATAAAACAAAATTCTTTTGTTGAAAACTGAATGAATGTTTAAATTGAAAATGTTGAACATACATACACCCAGGATATTGATGTAAAATTCAATATGAACATTTTATACTATATGTTATCTTTGAAATGATAATGAATGAATCAAATAATGAAGTTTAATCAAAATGTTAAAAAATATATCAAAAATTGATTCAAGAAACTTACCATCTGGTGAATACGGATTATTAGGGTTCAAAGGCTGGTTTGCAGATGGGAAGTTTGAAGATTCACCGTCGCGCATGTTCAAAGCATTGATATAATGGCCTGCGCAACAAACAAGTTTTTGTTTGATCATTATTTGCATTTTGCTGGGTGTATGCATTTTTATCAAAGTTACTTATATAATCTATTTGTATAATCTAAAATAGAAAAACTAACAAACTTTATATAATTAAATTTTCAAGTACTTCATTCGTCAATCAATATTTTACTTGAATTTTGTAAATTTGATTTTTTAAAATAAAAAATAAAATGCCAAAAAACGCTTACTATGATCACTGTGTGGACTTTCAGTTTTACGTTCTTCCTTGGGTTCTTTGTCCGAGCCACTCTCGGTTTTGGCCTTTCGCTGGAGCTTTTTCATCTTTGCCCGTTGATTTTGAAACCAAACTTGGACCACTCGAACACTTAGACCCGTGTCTTTTGCCAAAGCTTCGCGCACTTTTCTGCATGGCTTTGGCGATATCTCAAAGGAAGCTTTGAATTGACGTCGCTGAATTGACGTCAAAATGGTGCGTGGTCGTTTTGGACCGCGTCTGCCGTCTCGCGGTCGATTTTCGTCCAGCATGTCATCATCTGAATAACATTCAATTTGGTCTATAATTATTTTCATTTATCAAAATGGTTTTATTTTTATACAAATTATTGATATATTTATAAATGTATATATTTATACAAAAAAATAATTTAAAAATTTTCTTAAATTTGATTGTTATATAAATAATTAATAATAAATGTAATTTGATTTTTTAATTTGTGTTATTCCCATGTTTATATATCAAGATAACATTTGATCAAATAATGATAACAATCATTCAACCACAAATGGTAAAAAACTTTTATTGATAATTGCGTGGAAATTGTCAGCTGAAGTAAACATGCAAACAGTTGATTACATGGTGTTTTTGCGATTAAAGTCACTTAATCATAGATGTTTTACTTAAAAAAAATTATATCTAAAAAAAATAAGAATCTAAGATTAAATTATGAATATTAATATTTGTTATTAATTTTGTTTAATAATAAAACCGCCTAATGATGTTACATATTTGTTGCAGATTTGCTTATTTTTCTTAAATTTAAATTGAATTTTCTGATTAATTATTTGAAATTTGATCCGACTGCGAGTCCCATTATAATGCACAACGTTAATGCACATTTACCTGATATCACGTGAATTCTGCCACACGTCAGAGCCAACGGAAGTCATCACTGAGAAGAATCAATCTATCCCACCGGAAATGTTAGCCGCTACTGTAACATTTTTCAAACATTTCTTTTATATTCTCATGAGACTCTTTGGTGGATTTTTTTTTAGTTCAACTGATGTGCAGATTACAATTATCAGAAAGAATTGTGCATGATAATGAGAAACGTATCGGATTAAATTTAGCTTCTTTTTTCTCTCTTTCTTTTTAACATTCAATAATTAACACTTTTTTCATCTTTGGCAAATATTACTATCCTAATCTGCAAAAAAAAGAAAAAAATTAAATCTAATGCAAATTGGTTTTCCAAAAACATTGAACACAACACAAAAGGATATTTCCCAAGTTACATCACACAGTATAAAATCATAACTCAGCAATTTCTCATAAATGTCCATTATCATTCCCTCCCTGACTCTCATGTATCTCTTAAATTGAAATTAAGTCGGTGTCCTAATCCGGCACACGTGACTCTAAATAAAATATTACAGATCAGACAGTTCGATCTGTGTTTTAATTTGTGCATTTGTTCTCGTTCAACCTTTCATTCAAAATATATGAACTCAATAAATACAAATTTAATCCTATCATCAATATTCAACGCACTTTGAGCATTTTCATTGTATCTCCAGTATTCTTTACCTGCTCTCTATTATTACCTTTTGTTCCAATTACAAAGTGATTTACAAGTAAAACTAATCAGAATGTACTTTTGTCGGAAAGTAATAAACCTAAAATAACAAAAAATACGAAAAAAATAATTTTACCAACCTTGTGGACTGTGTAAGAATTCATTTTCAAAATCTCGCCTACAAATGGGTCGTCCTTGTCTGATGACGATTTGGGTGCCACGTACGAGTGCCTCGCCGCAGATGAAACAAGTGAAACATTCAATGTGAAAGACCAGTCCGACCACCCTCATCACTAATTCGGAACAATTGATTTTCTCCATACACCGGGCGCACTTTGCCCCGAAAATCCTTTCGTAGTCGGCGCGACAGTACAGTTTGTGCTCGCGAATAAAGCACGAGTGCGAGAGCGGCGCGGAACACGCGGCACAAGACAAACAATCCTCATGGTAATATCTCTCGGCCACTCGCATCACATAACGATCCAGAATCACTCGACCGCAGTTCGCGCAAATCGCTTCTAAAAGACTCGCCTCGGTTTTCACTGTTACTGATGGCTCTAAAAGCAAAACACATTTTCATTTATTACTCCCTTTTTCATTAAGAAAAAATTGCTAATTGGATAGTCAATTTTACTATCCATTTTTATCAGTGTATGAATTGTCTAGTAATGTAATAAAGTAACAAGAAAGGAGCTTTCATTCAATTTTGTATACTTTTTCAAATAAATGTAAAAAGTATTAAAAGTGAAAACAAGATTCTGATAAACTGATGGAAGATATGCAAGAACAGATGTTATGAAATTACTAATTGGATAGTTCATTTTTATCAGTGTACACCCAGAGAAAAGGGTCATGAAATTTTACTATGTTTAAGAGTAAATTTCAACGAAAACATAGTAAAATTCAACAAATAGATAGTAAAATTCAATTTAAAACATCCCTAGTAACAAATTATTTCGGGCCCCTATTAGGCATACCCTAGGTTTTCGTAGGGACCCTTAAAGGCTTTTATCAGGTTTAAATGTGGCCCTTGTAAGGTATGTAACACCTTCCCTCTATATCACCCTTAAAGGTAAGCCAAAGGAGGCCCTAATTTTACCTAATGAAGGCAAACCATTATTGTTGTTTTTTCTTAAAACTTATTTGGGCCTTATAAGGTATACCTTACTAATATTTTAATGCCTCTTTAT
>JABFPJ010003072.1:0-17237 GCA_022817425.1 Gryon sp. ZL-2020 | reverse complement strand
ATTTGATGAAATCCAATGTTGGCCTAATTAAGCCTCAGTAGGCACACCTGGGTTTAGTCAACATTTATGTAAAATATTTGTTCAAAAATGCATTATGGAGAATCGAACCCAAGACCCGAACGTGAAAGTTAAACATCTTACACACTGAGCTACGAAGACTTCTAATGAAATGTTTTGTAAACATCAAGTTAAGTCTACTATAGTATATATATGAGACTAATTTGGCTTGCCCATAAAACCCTATACAGGGAATGTGTAGGTAGGCGTTTCATACCCTCATTGGGCCTGAATATGGCCCTTGTTAGGCCCTATATTGGCCCTACCTTCCAACCCTGCAACGAATTATACAACATTGGGCCTACATTGGCCCAGTCCAGGCTTACCCGTAACGAGGCGAACCCGGATTTTACCAATCCAGGGCCCGCTTTTTAACTAGGCAAGCCTTTTTCAATTTCTACTAGGGAAAGGACCACTTTCCTGCCTAGTGACGTAATATACTATTATGCAAAATAAATACGCAAGTCAAAATAGTATTATATTATCAAATTAATACAATCTATAATTTTTAAATAATTATTTAAATTATTTTTAGAAACAATGATTTTTTATTATAAAATAAATGTGATATATTGTTTACATCGTTATCTTTTATTTTATAAAAGTAAAACTGTAAATTCAAAATAATAAATGACAATTTCAACAAAAATAAATGAATAAATAAAGTGAAGAAGATACCTAATGAAAATACAAAATTTTCTATAGGTGGGAAATATCCTTCCAACATTTAAATACATTCAAAAATATCTTTTGAATAACAAACAATTAATATTATTTTATATTTATCTGATTGTTATTCAAACAGTATTCACCGTAGCAAAAATAGAAAGAGGTAAAAGATTTTCATTATTCTTGTTATTTTTATTAGTAACATGAAAATGCTTCAATGACTATTAATTGTGATATATAAAGATAGTTTGTAGATAGAACGGAGTCTTTAATTACGCAACACAACCAAGTTCATTACGCGTATTGTAGGAACGCGACATATTCGGTTGCGGCTTTTTGATAGCTATGTAAATTTCGTCGACTTGCGAGGGAAAATTCCTGCGCTCGTTTACACCGCATCCGTCAAGTCTAGTCACGTTCGGGTCTGTCGAATTGGCGACGACGCCAATGCCGTAATTTAAATGAGATTGCGATAATGTGTTCGCACAGCGAATCGACCGAGTCCGATCACGTTCAATCCTATCAATGTCCGTCAACGCGCGCAAGGGCGAGAAGTGTGCAATCAGGATCAAACGAAGGAAAATTCAAATACCAGAGGCAATCGAAATGAACGACGCACTGGCCAAAATAAACTGCAATGTAATATATTTTCGTCTTCCCTTCTGACATAAAAAAATAAAAACAAATTTAAAGACACATAATTAAAGAAAAACAGGCAAATAAAAGATGCACATCCTACAAATAAAATGACTCGACTAAACTTAAAGGTTACAAATAGCTTTTGAGTCATTAAATTCTTGTAAAAGAGCTTGTTGGACATGATTCGGCTTGTTATTGATGTATGTACAATGATGTTAACATGAACTAAAATTAAAGAATCTGTTGTGATTGAAATGTGATTGATATGGAACTCCGGAAATTTGGCATTACTATTTCTCTGGTTACCATCAAGTAAATGTAAATCGTGATTCGATTTTAGTCGATTCATATTGGCACAACTGTGATAAGTGGCAAGAGAAACTAGAAACTGATATGAATCGTGATACGTGGATCCACAATTTCGATGAAGTCAAGACGAAGTGAATGTTAATTAAAGGTTGGGATTGGCATCCCGTTGCTCATCAATGGATGAGTTTGGTGTCGTGTGACGCGAAACCAAAATTGTTTCTGGCCCCGTTTGGGGTTCGTAATGACTGGTGGCTTGTACCGGCGAACCCTGACACGCCCGAATTAAGCCATGTTTGTTGAAACCGTCGGCGCAGTTTCGCTAATCAGAAGATACGTTTGATTAGAGACTCGCAGGCCTCATTCATTACCTTAGTGCTGTCTAAAGCCGATCTTGCGCGGCGCTTCTTGAGTTGAAAACTTAATCTCCTTGCGAACCTATCCAAACTGTTAATTATCTTGAGCTTATAATCAACGTCAAAAGCCGAGCATTAACGTGTCCTTTGAATTATGCGTGCCGCGTACTTTAGACTCGATGCGTTTACACACTTGCAACAAGTGGCGCGAATCATTTGTATCAATATTATTCCTGCCAATCGATTTAACTCTACGGTCTGATACTTGGCTAATGGCGTTCATTTTGATAGTCGTTTTAGAAATCCCATTGCCAAAACACTGTCTTTGTATTGCCAGTCTGTTTTGTTAACAGGAACAATAGAATTACGGCATTCACGATTTTAAAGTAAGATTGTAGGTGAGATTCAACATATTTTGTTAATAAAAGACAATGAGGGATCTCAATTATAATAATTGAAGATTTAAAATTAAAATATGAAAAGATATTTACCAAAGCTGTTTCACTCAATTTTTCACAATTGAGTGAAACTATTTTTGTTACATTTTATAATAGAATGTACGTACTATCTCACAAAGTTTAGTGGGATATGTTACTCTTGAAATGAAGTAATAAAATAACACCCCTATTTTACAGTATTGTCAACATTACACGATAAATTCTTAATTTAAAGATAATCTCAAATTTATTCATATAAAATAATATTGTATTTTCCTACATATATGAGAACAGAAATTACGAAGTAGAATTCATTTAAATGAAAATTTAATTAACTTGATCAGTCGATTCATTGCTTCCTTACTTTAACCGTAATTAGCAGAAAATCTAAAAGGAAAGCCAGCTATGATCAATACTCCTTCTGTTTTGTTATTTTACAAAGACAGAAAGAAAGGTCCTTTAGCGCACTTGTTTCTTGTTCTATTGCTGTTTGAAAATTTGCCCTATTGTTTCACTGAATAAACGTCACTAAGTTCTTTCTGCCTTAATCTTCTGCCAGTCTTCCCTTAGCCCCTTTTTCCCAGATAATCGTTGCGGCGTGATAATTTAATCCTTACAGTCTCCGGATGGAAATTTTCTCCCCAAGAGTAAAAGTTACCTAATTGTTCCGAACACAGCGGCAACACTCGTCCGCGCCAATTAATTCATCGAAGTATTGCAAATCGCTTCCTTGTTTCATCCGCCCTACCAACTCTCCAACAACAATATATCCCTTTTAACCATTTGAAAAGCAAAACGCTGTTTCGGGGGATATGCATTGCTACAAAAGCGCCAATCATTTTGACAAATGAATTTCAAATCTCGGAATTAGCACATTTAACTCAACAACCAAACTGACTAAGCGTAAGTGCACCTTTCCGTACTGATGCAGCAAAGCTCACACTAAAAAACAACAATTCTATTATGAGAAATAGAAGGAAACTTGTAACCTAGTTTTGTTTCATTTCAAGTGGTTAAATTTGAGCTTACTTGATAACAATTACATACAAAATCATCAATTTATAAAGTGCTAACTCGTTGACTTTTGTAACTATTATTTTTGAATGCACGGTTTCACTATTTTAGAATAAAACTGAAATAACACTAAAGTTTTGCATGAAAAGAGGGGAGGGAAGAGCTCATGAGACGATTGCTTCACCTTGGTTGAGTGTCGAAAAGTTTTTCAAATTTGTTTTCCATGTAGTCTAGCGAGACATTGCCTTAGGTTAAAGATGGGTTCCTTTGCTTTCGATCTTGAGTCTAGCATTTTTTCTTTCTCGACTTCTCTTCTGTCTTCTTTTCTTGTTCGCCCAAAGTTGAGTCTCCTCGTGGCTCGTTATTACCAACGCAGGATGTCTTCTCAGCATTCGAGCAAGACAATTATGCGCAAAGCCCCCAACTCCTGCAGAAAACGTGACCCGCTTCCACAAGAACTCACGTCTCTTTGATCCTCGCAGGGCGAATCTTCTCAACGCCGTAATATTGCCTGGTGACTCGAAGTTACATTGGAAAATAATGAAAGTCAGCAGATGACATACGCTGGCATCGTCGGCTTTACCGATAAGCCCACAAAGGCTCAGCTTCGACCACGCACAGTGGATGAATTTTCTTTAACGTAATTGCACTCTGCATCCGCACTGCATAATTGAGCCCATGCAAAGGACGAATAATCGATCTTCGGAAGAATGCCGCACATTGTGCCATGATATTTCAAAGGCTTGAATTCTAGTAGCTTCGAAGTGTAATTTATATCGAGTCGGCCACATCAGTCTAATACATTGACAGGAAAAAAGTGTCGAATTCACGGCAGTTTTTTATTTCATATATTAAAATAATCAGCGCAAATCAATCATAAGATCGGAAAAAAGGGAAACAAATGCTAGATGTAATCTAGAGCACGCTGTATTGCGTGCTCATTGACGTCGCTGCTAGATTGCTCGTGTTTGAAGCACAGCCACGCGACAGTCAATTTTCCATTTCGCAATCTTGCTGGAATTAATTTATCAGGTTGTCGCGATTGCCTTGACGCAATAGAAGATTAGATTTCAAAGTAAAGAGAGATGGAACTTCGTTGCTGCTCTTGATCAAAGATACGTATAGATAGGAAGATAGAGCTCACTGTTAAGAGATGCTTAAATTTGTGAGTAATACTCAACACTTCGTTAAAATCTTATCGTCTTCGACGTAGCTTTATATTCATACTGATCATTTTCAATTACAATTATATATTTCTATAGTAATTTACATTGTCATTATAACAATTCTTGTATATAATTTAGAGCTTCAAGTTTTAATTGTCCTTTCACAAGGTTGAAAGAAACATAAACTTATTCAAATTTTCTGTTTTAGGTGAAAAATAATTACGAAATTAATAAAAAAATATTTTGATGTTAGCTTGGAGGGTTGTTGTTTTTTAGAATAGAAGAAATAGTCGAAGAGATGTCATTCGTTTTAAAGTAACAAATAAGGCAAGCAGCTTTTGTCTCGGAAATGGAATACGGTCGTGTCGCAGATGCTGCCTGCATCGATGTAGTTGTCTCGTCTTGTACTTTGTCGAGATAGGACAAGAAGGTACGAAGTTCAGGTGCCGTCGATAATACCGGAGTTGTGAGAAGCAGACGACGGATGAAGAACGGGTTGAAGGAGTTTCGATTAACTCGTGGTTTGGCGAAGTTTCCGAATGAGTTCTCGACGTCAGTTTGCAATCTGAATGCGACGATGTTACATTTAGGGATGTCGATGCGTCTGGCGACTACTTCACTATATGCGTACGCATAGAATTTACGAACTTTTAGGGGGTAAAAGCGTAACGTGTTAATCACGCAAGTTTCCAGTTGAAACTCTCACTTAGACATAACCATAAATTTAGATTTTAATTAAAATATTTTATTATCAAGATACGTCTCAAATATATATATTTTACACTAAATGTAATATAACGTGAATATGAGATTTGAACATTGATCTAAAATATTTATCTAATAGTTGTATTCATTTCAGAAATTTCCGAACTAAACTAAAGTATAATAAATCTGTACTATTTGTATATTTGAAATTGATGATAAATCTTTGATAAATAAGACAAGCAAGTAAACTATAAAGCAATGCATAGCGAAAAGTTTAAAGCGAGCCAAAGCTGAGGATATAAAATCCAGAAGCCAAGTAAAGATGATCCGATTGCGGTGAGCCGGTAAGTAGTAGAGGCGCAGTCACGTCAGACCGTCATCCCGCAACTCATTTATCTTGCCTAAAAGTTTGCCTTAATAGAATACACAGGGCAATGTATTTATACTTTCTCGAATAAATCAAAGCCAAGTACATGCGCGTTTTGGGATAAAAATAGCGATAGTTTGCCGTGTGCGCAGTGCGACACAGCGGCGTAATCTCAGAGCGCGTGAAATTCAACTTGAGCAAAACATGGCAAACATATTTAAGATTGAGCGGGCGCATTAGTAGTAGGGTAGATTGGTCGCGTCCAAAACAGAAATTTCGGCAAATCTCCCGAACACCCTCAACTGGCTAAGGTATATTCTTCATTACTATTCTTGGGATCTCGGGGTTGTCCCGAAGGAGAGCCTAGTTGGCAACCAAAGGACTAACGGCCTGTCTGGGGCGCGTACATTACGGCCTCCCTACCTGGAGAGGTCCTGCATTGCGACAACTAATGAACCATCTTGGACGGGAATCGTAACGGAAAGAAACGTGGCGGCGGCACCCGAATTCCCGTGAGACGTGACAGCGCAATGCAGTGCTGACTTTTTATCCCTGTTTGTCCGACTTCGATTTCATCAGGACAATCCTTCTTGCTCTTCGCCTCGTTTTGTCTGTTCTTTTTCTACTGCCCGCTACTTTTATCTCACTTCTTTGCCGTCCTTTTAAAACATGTATTTTTCCTTTTTTTTTTCCTTATCGTCCCCTATTGCTTCAACGGAACCGTCGACCTTCTGTCTATTTTACTATGCCTGCCTTGCCTTTGCTGTCTGCCGAATGTTCGATAAAACTTGAGAGGGATTAAAATGCAAGAAAGCGATGAAGTAGAGGCCGATGACTCAGGGAAACTTGCGTTACTCGTTTGATGTACACTTGGCTTGTTTAAGGCATAGTCGAAATTTGTAAATATGTTTGATAGAAATAGAGATCAGCATATGATACTACTATAAAAGAAAATACTAGGAAATGCATATGTTACGGCAAGTGGAAAGAGAAATAAATATTTGCATGACATGTTCATAGAGAACGGTTGTTAAGATTTAGGTCATTGATGCACCATCTGCAGGCGGATGGTTTTGCGAGAAATGAGATCCTAGTTTCGAGATTAACGACTGACACAAAATAATTACTTTAAGAGATAATGTGTTAATATTTGGATATTCATGACTCACGCTTTTAGTAGAATTTTTCGTATTTAGTTGTCACAGCGCTATCAATTTACCTGAAACAAAGAAAAGCGGAAAATTAATTTCACTGTTACCAATCACGAAAATAAATGTGATGATAATATTCGTATTTTATTCAAGATAACGTGTTTACACTTGAAAATGTACTAAAATATGAACATAACATAATTTTTGCCTCGTTAGAAAGTTGAGAACACAGTAAAGATTGTGTAGAAGATTATTTCCTTGCTATATAATAATTTCTATACGTCCTGTAATCTTTTATTTATTTTAGGAAGGAATAGTAACTTTTATACATTTCTAAAAATTATTTTATTTTCGTATTCAACATTCAACTTAAGAATATATCATATTTGCAAACTTTGCGAATTCAGTTTATTTAATAGATATAACGAATGATAATTAAGGACTCCTTTTCAAAACCTTCAAATTCATTTATTTATAAACAAATTAAATTTCAATTCTACGACTAGACATTCACATCTGAAAATTTATCAAATTGTGTTAGTCAATAATTTTAGTTCTGTCTTTCAATTTTAAGAAATTGGAAAAAAAATTGCACAAGTTCGATTTTTTCTTATTCTGTGTGTTTTCTTTGGTGAGGTTTAATGTAGAAATACTGTGTAAGTACGAAGAAGGAAATTATGAAACGTGATAAAGATGCTTACAAAGCAACGGTAATACAAAAGGGACGCTGAGGATGCGTAAATAGCGCACTGCCGAGAGACACCGAAGAGAAGCCGCGAGACGATGTGGAATGATGATGGGGGAGGGTTTGAGCTGCAAACGCCAGCAGCAGACGAAACGAGAAAATAAGAGGTGGAAGCGCTCTTCGTTACCCTCGGGAAAACAAAGTAGATTTTGCGAATAGGAACATCCGAGTTTGCTTTGGCGAATTATCCTGTGGTTTTTCGTTTTGCGGTGACGTTTGCGACTGCGCGCGTGTTAAAGTGGACGTGTGCTGCCGCAAAAGCAACGGAAAACCACTCGGACGGTACGTAGTACACGCAAAATAATAAATTCCTCGTGCCCCTCACGGCGTAACGAAACTTGGGGCGATCGTTCGTTTCTCGGGCGCGCTCGTCTTTTCCAAGCCGAGGGTGAGTTGAGCGTGCACAACCCCTCTATAAAAACCTGCGCAACTCGACGGGAATAAGTATCTCGTTCGCCGAGACGCCACGTAAAGGAAATTTACGGACTGAGCGAAAACAGAAAACAAATTAACGAATTTATCGAGCCAAATCAATTCGCGTTTACGTGTAATGTTCCTTCTACGAGAAATACATAGTTGTTTTAATACATTTTGAAACGTTTAGAAACATAACACATTTTATTCTTATGTAACATAATATATTTATAGAAAATTACTCGAATAAATACGCAATTGGGTATCAAAAATAATAATAAAATAGTATCATCCTATTTCTTGCAATACATGGAATGTCGTTTTGTATTTAAAAGCAATATTCGTACTGCGCGGCGTGTAAATCAGATTTGTAAACACGTATTTCAAATTACCTTTATATCCCATTTTTCACTCCATAGACTTTATAACGATAAACAATTACACCGACATAAAGCCTTTACCATTAAATAAAATAGTGCTAGCGTGAAAGCAATTACAATGAAATTTGAAAATAATATTACAAATGTATAATCCAAGCTACAGTTGGGAGTATACATTATAATGTATACTCGTATAATTGCATAATTGTACTGAACAATAACTTTGCATAAAAAACATCATGTGAACATTTTTTATTAGTTATTAGTTTGTGCTTTAATTTATACGTCAATAGTGTAACATAGCTATACTAAAAAATCATTTCATAAAGGATTTTCCTGTGCGTTTGTTTCAGTTAGATCTATATATTGTAATTTAATGAAATATTAAATTAACTCTACCATTATCATTAATTAAATGTCAATTACATTGATTAATCTTTAGTACAATTATGAAAATAACTGATAGAATATTTATAAATGATGTGCATTGTTTATAAGCTATATATTTTAAAAAAGATAATGAGTTGTATGTTGCATAGTTTTATTTGTTTAACTACGTAATTTTATAAAAGAAAAATTGATACTAGTCAAATAGATCGTTTAGCCTTATGATAAATGAAGAAGATACTTAAAACATTGAAAAAATGGAAATATTGTAATTAAAATAATTGTCTATTCATACTTTTATGTAGCCTGTAAATTTTACAGGTCCAAATTAGTTACACTAGTTTCTCTAGTTCACTTAAGGGGACATCCCAGTGAAAAATGATGAAAAATTACGAAAAAATGAAAAAAAATTTATTCCTTATTTCAGTGGAAAATTTGTTTTTTGAAAATTATGTTATAAACATTGAGTTCCTAAGATTTTTGGCGGAGCGCAAAAACCTTAAAAGTTCGCAAGTAAAACTTTAAACGTGATTATCTTGGATATTTGTTTTTTTGATTTTTCTGACTTTAAAATGCTCCTAGTACCACAATTTTTGACCAATTTCCGTTTCCTTTTTTTCAATATGTTCAAAAAAGTATTGAGAATAATTCGTTCAGAGAGATTTTTTGATTTTTCAATTAAAATAAATGTTATGAACCAGAAAATATATTATGAATCAACAAAAACACCGATTTTTTCGCTTTTTTCGCTATTTGACAGGAAAATGGAGAGCTTTTTTTTGTAAATTATATCAAAAATCTGTCTGACAGATTTATCTTGCACATATATACCTACAACTTAAACTTAAAAAAAACAAATCGGTAAAAATTGTGGTACTAGGAGCATTTTAAAGTCAGAAAAATCAAAAAAACAAATATCCGAGATAATCACGTTTAAAGTTTTACTTGCGAGCTTTTAAGGTTTTTGCGCTCCGCCAAGAACCTTAAGAACTCAATGTTTATAACATAATTATTAAAAAACAAGTTTTCCACATGAACTAGATTACTTCGAAATATTAAAATAGGCAATAACATTTTTTTCATTTTTTCGTAATTTTTTCATCATTTTTCACTGGGATGTCCCCTTAATTTCTTTTTAGCTACTGCGTATCTATCCTGTGCTAGGATGTACTTTAATGTTATACAACGTGTTGTGATTCCTTGAACGAAATACTCCTTCTGGCCTTGTTAATTCGGGTAATTCTTGTAATAATTCGTAATGTGTGGTCAATCCTATGATATTCTTAGTACTTTCGTTGCAAAAACCAGCACTGCAGTATTAGTCACCAATACTGATTCATAATATTGTCGCTGTTTTCAATACCGATTCACTATTGCCAGTCAACAGTAAATTAGTTGTTATTTTCGCACTGAATCCGACTTAAGCCAAGTTCGCAAGAAAAAAATAAAACATATTTTTGAAACATTTATTTTGAGTAAAAATGTTTCCTGTATCGAAATCAAAAGCAATTCCCTATTGCTTGCCACATTAATAGAATGTTGAACGACTGATATTGGCTTCTAATGCTATCTCGCATAGATACCAATATTGCAGCAGTGTAGATGTGTCAATATTGTTAACCTAAATTGTCGCAGTCTTGATACGGAGGTACATTAATTCTCCCCCCCTCCCCTCCTGTGGGTGGAATTATCATTATATCCGTTGATGTAATCGGAGGAGTTGCGTTGTCCGCTAATGTAGCTTGTATCCGGAATGCAGCTTTAGTAACTCGTGTTATTCTGGTGTCGCTGCTTTCTATAGCAGCAAGTACTTCTGCGTGTCGTTCCAATAAACTTGACATTTTGGCTAGATAAGTCGATTAAGTTTACTATACCTTAGAGATCCGTTTACATGAAAATCACTTCGGGGTAAACCATTGTGAATATGGTATAGATGATTTGTAAAGAGTTATAGATAGAACAACATAGAACATAACATAACTCAACACAACATAGAATTTATTAATATAAAAATAAGTTAGATTAAGACTCGTTATAAAGTTTAGTAGTTCTGACTGAATATTGAACATTACATTTTATTCATGTTTATCAGATAAGAAACTAAAAATGGAAACGGTTGGGAGGAAACGAAAAAGCTACCGAAATGTAAGGTTATTGCGTTATTCATTTGGTCTTGACTAATACTTTGGTATTCCCCAAATTTTGTTTATAATGTGAGTTAAGATTGAAGCATAAGTTTGAACTCGAGTTTATATTACAGTTGGGTTTTTCCTAAAGAAAAGTCCCCGGTAGAAAATTTGTATTTTAAAATATATGATCGTCACACATATTCATATACGAAAAGCAAAGTAGAGTAATGATAACATTATTACGCTCCTAGAAATATCTTCTGAGATTAAGAAAAACCCTCTTATGTCAAGAATATATCTGTTTTAGATTGAGCAAATAAGCTATTTTCTCCAAACTAGATGAACATAATTTTCATAATGATTTTTATAAAACGAAATCATTTGAAAATGTGTAAACATGTAAAAATATGAACAGTTTCAATAGGTTAATGTCGCTGAATGAAAATTTAAGAGTTATGGCTTTAAATAACTCGCTTCGAAATTCATCTAAAAGGTCATGGAACCACGAGAACTTGATCCGAGTAGTAGGCAGAAGGAATCTACTTTTCGAATGCGAATCTGCCAGACTTCGCCATTAAGCCAGCAAACGCTTGGTTTGAAATTTTATCAATAAATTTTAATAAACTCTGTAAATACACTAAAAGACTGTCTGTGTAATATGACTTTTTATTGCATTTATTATGTTACAATTACAATTTTACATTACAACTTTATATGATTTTTATATTCGATATCTTATTAAGTAATTTTACTTTATCTAAGCTTCTATATTCCTAAATGTGAAAATCTTTTGCAATTAAATGCTGTAGTTGAAACAAATTTCAAAATGTTATACGAATAATGTAATACGAATATTGCAACAGTAGCGACACAGTTCCGCTACGTCGATTACTAAATCTCATAAGTGGCTAAGATTCAGAATAGCGAGTTTACGAGTATTTGAGGGATTACACTATTAGAGATACAGTAGTGCTGGTTGCCATAAAGCTGCCTAGCCTGCAAGCGTATACCTTGCAAGCGGCAGGATGCCGAATTCAGCGGAAACTTAGTTGAATATTGTTTTGTTGGAGGAATCGTGCTCGGGTAAGCGCGGTCAGCATGCTAGGCGTACACGTAACTCGTTCGTTTACAAACACGAAGCATCATCGAACTGTATACGAGCTTCGTTGCATTTGGTTTTCACAAATTCTACACGCAGCTGTTTCACATTCGTGACAGCGTTTCGCACATTTATTGCTAGTCGTTGAATTATTCAATTTTGTAATGCAACAAGTTACGCAACATCAATTTCAAATTTAATTAACGGACGAATAAATCATTTTTAGAGTCAATGTTTTCTCAAAGAAATTGACTTTATATTAGAGGGTATATTTTATAGCTTCAAAATAAAAATATATATATATATCTTTTTATTATTCAGAAAAAAAATATTTTCTTATTTGATGTATTTAAAAGAGCACACTATTCACATAACAAAGGTTTAACATCAAAAAATTGGCATTTTCAGTTAAATTTTCTTGTATCAAAATAATGTTTTCCAAAATTAAATTCTGTTTAAAAACTAGACAAAATAAAACAGAGTTAGCGGATTATTTAAAAGAAGATAAACAAATGAGCCACTTTTACAATCAAGGGACTCAATTTCAGCGTAAGAAAAAAAGGAGGCCGCTTATTGTTTGAACAACTCGAAATCGAGCAGTAGAATAGCCATAAATTGTGACGCCATGAAAGTATCAAATAAATTTTATTAGGGGAGCAAAAATGTTCGCATTCATTCAGAGCACAGTTAGGATCGTCGACTGGAAACGTGTATAAATCGTTTGTTTACGACTTTTAAGACTTACACTTTAAAAGCCGCTTGTATATTAAACGAGGAATTTAAAAAAATCCCTCCTAGAATTTTGAACTTGACTGAACCTGGGGCCTTCTTGGGCAAACCCTGTTCCAAGATTGGACCAACATTGGCCCTATAGTCGGCAAATTTGATTGATACTTATTATACACGCATTAAACAGTAGTATGATAATCGAAATATTGAAACATTATAGTTATCCTAAAATTACATTTAGATTGATATAAAAATTGTTTACTTGTCATATTTTCTGTATATAAACGTTTACTGTAAATTAGATTGAAACTGCAATATTAATCCAAATATAACATTATTGATAATGATAATTTTTAATTTAAAAATTAAATTAAATATCTAAAATTATTTTTAAAAAATACATTTTGGCGTTGAATAAAGTTGCAAAAGATTGTTTAAAATTAATAATTGTCGAAATAAAACGTGTCGAATGCAACAGTTGAAAAATGATGAGATTCTAAAAATATATTCACAATTTTTATTACAAATAAAACAAATCTTTTGTATTAGCAAAATTTGAAAATCTTTTAATCTCAATAGAAAAAGAATGATATGATTCTAATTGGTTAACCGCAAAAAATAGCTGACTAAAAAAGTCCGGCACCGAAACAGGTATACTGCATTAACCAGAACGAGAAGGCGGGTATCAAAAGAATCCAACATAGTCTCACAGATACGACAGAGTCATTACATGTTCGTGCATAAAATATGAATTTTGAGCGCAATTGACGCTCAATGGAAGTGGCGGCGCGCTCACGCGTATTCGAAGGATGGGAGGACAGTGTGCAGATTATGCGGGATGGATGACAATTCATAACGAACAGGGGAAGTGGGAACAATACGGAAAATGTATTTCATGAAAGATAGAATCCGTATCGTAATACGGGCGTTTCGTTTCCCGCTACGTTTGCCATTTTATTTCACTTCAGGAGACACATGATTTGAGATTTCACAGTGCCCTGAGGCTGCTTCTATCACATACCTTAAAACCTGTGCGTAGATACACTTACTGAAATACTGAGTAGAAACTGGACAGTAAAAGAACAACTAAAAGAAAAAGACAAGAATTTTATAAAACTTGTAGAAGCGATAGTTTATATAATAAAAAAAATTGGACATAGGTATTTTTGTTGCTTTTTTAACCAACAAGTTTAATTTTCAGTTTAATTTTTGTAGTTGAAATTAGTAATATTAATTTACATACTCATCCATATACATCTACTTTACTGAAAAATTTGGTAATATTTAGTTTTTAGCTTTGCCTAAAACTAAAGGGAGGGGGGCTTTTTAAAAATTAACTTATTTTCGAAATAGACCCTTTAAGAGCCCTGATCTGATTTATCTGTACAGGCTTTGTATATTGGAACCATTGAGGGACCCTTAAAGGTGTATTGTATTATTTCCCAGAAAGAATGAATGTTTGAGGCCCTGTAGGGGCCTTTAATGGTTATAACATTAAGGTGGTGTCCTAAATAGGGCCTTGAAGGGCACTGAAATTGCTGCCCATATTGGTCACGCCCTTAAAGGCCCCAAATGATATCTTGGTTCGCCAGCACAAGAATACGCTTGGGTGGATGTGTCGGAAAATGAAGAATTTCGTAACGCGAAATGAATATATGCTTCGAAAAGAACCCTGTCTTTTCTGCGATTCAACTCACGAATAGGGATGCGCAATGGTTTAATGCTATCAGTGACGTTCGTCCAATACCCGGAAGAACCTCGTTGCTTTGTATCACGAGCCCCTCGTATATAGGATTCAACGTGTTCGGATTTGAAAATATCAAAATGAGAGTCAACGACGTGTACCATCTTTCTAACGACCGTGGGGGATTTGAATTGATGTTTTACTTTCATTTGTTCATAAGATTAAAGGTATTGCAATAATAATCCTAAAAAGAGAGTTGTGATTTCATTAGATATCATCGAGTTTATATTAAATTGTAGTGAATTTATATATATGATTATCAGATCATATTGTTTGAGCGTTTACGGAACATTATAAAATGGAATTTTTAAGACGTACATTCACTAAACATAACACATATTACTTTATTGTACCGGAAATTAATCTTCTTTATCAACTTGATTATTACAAAGATTGTTATAAAGGTACATAATTTTTGTTGCTGTTTAAAGTTAATATATTTATTTATTAATTTCTTCAGTGGAATTAATATAAGCGTATGTTGATTTATTAACACGACTTCATAAACTGGAATTATTATATCTGATTTTAAACATAGTTATATTGATGAAACAATGTGACTTACTGAATAGTTTAAAAATTATAAAATAAAGTAATTTCATCTCAGTATAAAGTATACTGCAATATAATACATTAATATAATACACTACATAATTTTATAATACATTATAAAACACTTTATATTATTTTAAATTTACGAAGAGTTGAATTAGAAATCAATTTTTTATCATTAGACCTATTTATATAAAAAAAATATAGACTTTTTGGTTTAATATTACAATTCCTAACGTCTTTCAATCGCAACGATGATAATCATTTGAAATAATAATTTTGAAACGCATATATATGTATATATACAATTATTTTTACATTTGAATAAAACGTAAGAAACGTAAAAAAATTTCTTTTCCAGCTTTGCGTAAATTAAATTAAAAATTAAACACTTCGTAACATACGTTAACAACTATAATATTAGAACTATAATTTGTGCAATTTAGGAATGTGATGTCGAATTGTTATGTACAACGAATATAATTTAGCGGAAGTAATTTGGTTGAGTCGGCACGCGATACCGCTGAAAATGAGATTTTGTTCATTTTCAAGATAGCGAAAGAATGACGATAATATGAAATATAAGAAGTAGTTGAAGAAGAAGAAAAAGCTCGAAACTAGAGTTGGCTATTATATGGCGGTAGCTGTCGCGAAAACTTGCAAACTTTATGAAAGTGGGATCGGGCATCGTCTAGTGCCTGTAACTTCGCTAGTTCGTTTGGACGGTAAGGAGCAAGGGGGAAAAATGGCCGAGTCAACGAGATTGGAGAAGGATATACGAAACGTATTAGGCTCTAACGGCACGTCCGCGAATTGCTCCAAAGTTTCCTTTCTGCTCTTGCACATTAATCCAAAACCCGCCTTTCGCCGAGACTTTCACGAGACAAGTGCCACCAGTAAAATTGAAGTATCAGAAGTTGTCGAGCCGTGAGAAGAAATTGCGCGGGGAAATTGATTGGCCAAGATATTACACTTGCTCGCTGTAAATCAGTAGTGATGCGCGCAATTTACACATTTCTGTAAATATTTCTTAATAATTTCTTTAAGTATTTTACAATTTGAACAAGAAAGAACGATGTAAGTATTACATAATATAAACTATTATATGTATACCATAAAATAAATAAAGTTATTTCACTATCCTCATCAACTGAAAACTTAATTTAGAATGATATTATATTCAAATATGAAAAACAAATACACGTTTATTAAATGTATATTGAATGATCGTTTTTTGAATAAAGTGTGCATATTTTTATTTATTTAAAAGCATAATGTATTTACATAGTCTCGGCATAAGGAAACAGAATTTGTTTACTTATAGCGATATATCTGCTTCAAAAGCATATCCTTTTTATAAGTGGAACACGCATTAGGGATGAATGCGGGAAGATATAAGACCAAGAAGTGATAAAAGAGGGATGAGAGAAGTGGCACGTCACATTAACGATTCAACTGCAAGCTTTTTTATTGAAAAATATACAGTTGGACATTGACGTTCTTTGTAGCCGAGTTAAAAAAAATTTAATAATCAGTTATGGTTTTTTAAACGAAAAGAAAGCTAACGTATCGACCGACAATGAATGCATAAGGCTCCATTTTTTTCGATCAGTATGTCAATGATGATATATCATCAATGACACCATTCTATACCCTAGTAGAATTTTAACGTGGAATGCCACGTCGGAAATCGGGTCCCCGTCTGGCATAGCTATGGCATTCCAGATTATAACACATCAGATCCAGTTCAGGGCCACATATGTTTTGTCTCTTAAAGGGCATCCTGAAAGGGCCCTGATAGGATAATTCTGATATGGCCTTGTGGGTGGGTGTAACGCCGGGCGTTGTAAAGGGCCTGATCTGGCATCCCCGTTTAGTGGAATGCCTTATAAGGCGAGGATAACATGTCAATGTCCTAAATTTTGACAAGGTAATGATAGGGCATACCATATCAGGAAATCTTCTCAGGACCTGGTTAGGAATACCCTATCAATGGATTTCCAGATCAGTGCCTGGTCATAATTACCGTCTAATACCATATTATGAATATTATATGGTGTCCAGGACAGGGTCTGGCCAGGAATACCATATCAATGGATTTTCTGATCAGTACCTGGTCATAATTACAATTTAATTCCATGGTGTAAATATTGCATGGTCTCCGGGTCAGAACCTAATCAGAAAACCATTT